>JABFPJ010002806.1:0-18154 GCA_022817425.1 Gryon sp. ZL-2020
AAAATCTTAGTGAAAAAATTCTATTTCTCCGAGAATCGAACTCAGGTCTCCAAAGTGATAGTCCGATGTCTTCTCCACCATACCAGTCTATCACTTAAAATATGAAACTTAATTGAGAAATGTACTCCTAGCTTATGAAAAAGTAGTTTTCCATTTGTTGAAAAAGTTAATTTTCTTTCACTTATGAAAAAGTAAAATTGTTAACTTTTTTGGAAGTGAACAATTTTTTCACTTATGAATAAGTGCAATTTTTGACTTTTTTGAAGTAAAAAAATGTGTCACTCAGCAAATAAGTGAAATTTTTACTTATTCGAATTTAGAGAGTAGTATGACACTGGTAATGAACTAGTATGAAGTAAAAATGAAATAAGTATGGTACTAGTAAGAATGAATACAAGTACGGTATTGATACTTGTATTGATACTAATATGTTATTAAAAAAGTACGATGTTAGTATGACATTTGTACGATACTAGTCTAAAACAAGTGTGCAACAAATATGGCACAAGTATCACGCTAGTATAGCAATAATAGAATGGTATTAGTATGGGAATAAGTATGATACTAATATTATACTAACATGAACTTAGTATCCAATAAGTATGGCATTAATATAACACAAATATCTTATTAGTATGAGATTACGAAAATAATACAAGTATGCATGTATAGTACAAGTATGATGTGACTATGATACTAGTATGGACCAAATATACATAACAAATAAATATGTCTAAACTGGTATTACTATGTTTATAGTACAAGTATGGTAGTAATATGGAGCAAGTATGAGACAAGTATAATACTGATATGATACTAGTATAGCATAAGTATAATACTATCATGATATTATTATGCAAATATTATACAAGTACGGTACAAGTATATTAAAAGTACGGCACAAGATTATTGCAAATGTGTTGCAAATCAATGGTTTTAATCGGTGAAATGCAACTGTTGTTTAACGTAATGTAAATGAACAAATCGATGCAAAATGCCGGACAAAAGCAAAAGCTACACACACATGAGTTGTAAACTTTTCGGCGAATTGGGAAACAAGCTGAGCGTGAAAACGGAAGGAAATAATGCCCGCGATTGTAAATCGGCCGGCACCGAACAAATCTTTGATCGTGTAACCTGGCGCATCGATCGTGCCAACTCTCGGCTATCGCGGTCGCCCATCAGTTGATCGCACTAACCGACTGCAATCCGATAGTTTATTGGATTATGAACTTCGCACAGTCGATTAAAACAAACGGGACACAGATGTACGTGACTTTGGTTGGATTTATGTGTTCCTTGTGGAATGCTTTTTAGCAAAAAAAAAAAAAAAAAAAAAAAAAAAAAAAAAACAAAAAAAAAAAAATGCTGTTTTTTCTACATTGCAAAAAATTTCTTGCGGAATTTACTCTTTAAATTTAAATAAGTGAAAATTTCACTTATTTGCTAAGTGCGAAATTTTTTCACTTTAAAAAAGTTAAAATTCGCAATTTTTCATTAGTGAACTATTTTTTAATTTCAAAAACAGTGAAAAATTGTACTTTTTATAAGTGAAAGAAAATTCAATTGCATATAAGTAGAAAACTACTTATTCATAATTAAAGAAAATTTGTTACTTTTAAAAAAGTCGAAAATTGTGTGTTT
This sequence comes from Gryon sp. ZL-2020, assembly GCA_022817425.1. Classification (NCBI taxonomy): domain Eukaryota; kingdom Metazoa; phylum Arthropoda; class Insecta; order Hymenoptera; family Scelionidae; genus Gryon; species Gryon sp. ZL-2020. Next base: position 1,645 of record JABFPJ010002806.1, read on the forward strand.
TTCATAAATCAAATGAATTATTACAAAAAAATATAATTATATTATATGAATAATATAATGAAAGAGTATTATTTTAATAATAAATAATGTTTCATTCTTTCAATAAGTGAGTATTCACTTTCCACTTATTCAAATTTAGAGAGTAACAAATTTCTATTTACATTTTTTGTGGAATTAGTTTTTTTCAATTTCTGTGGGATTAAACAAGATTTAAAATCTTGTGAGATTAAAAAAAATTCTTGGATTTTAAAGACCTTTTTTATTACTTTTTTATGTGATTAAACTTTTTTTTGATTTTGGGGAAAAATCAAAATACGATTATATTTGGACGCGAGTTGTTGTTATTTTTGCGAGTTAATTATTTGATGATCTCGTTTCCGGTAGGCTTCATAAAATGCGAAATCGTCCGAATAAAATGACACGCCGTAAAAATACGCCGTTATCGGTTTCCTGCGTCTTATCTTTCGTCACGTCTTTTGCGTCTCTGTTCACGTTCTAAGTTGTTCTCTCTGTGCCTCGTTTCCCTCTTTATATATACGTAGCAAACGTAAAGCGAGTCTTCCGAAGTAATATATGTATCATTTACGACTGTTCAATACCACTTCAATGCGGCGCGCAATAAAAACTCGTTTTCATCTCTGCAGCCAATCGAAATGAAATCGAATGCCTTGATGATTTAAAATAACAAAAAAAATAATAATAAAAAAAAAAAAATAGAAGAATCGGATATTTTTACTATCTGAAATGTCAAAGCAACTTTTCAGATAGTTAAAGTAATCATCTCCATATAATAATCATTATTCATAAAAAATCATTATCCATATACTAAAAATAACTATCTGTATAGTAAAAACAACTGTTTAGATAGTAAAACCAACTATCTACTTTGCGCAGTGTAGTAAAAGTTGTATTGTGACATGATAAAATAGTGGTAATTTAGACTTACTATCTAGACAGTAAAAATTACTATTTATATAGTAAAAATAACTACTTGCATAGTAAAAACAACTGTTTGGATAGTAAAACGAACTATCTACTTTGCGCAGTGTAATAAAAGTTGTATTGTAAAATGATAAAATAATAGTAGTTTAGATTCACTATCTAGACAGTAAAAATGACTATTTGCATAGTAAAAATAACTATCTGCATAGTAATAATAACTATTAGTTAGCAAAACAATATAGATTCCTGACTTTAGTAAATTTTGTGTTGTAAATAAAATTACAAAATATGTATATTAACTATTGAGATAGTAAAAAGAAATATTTGTATTGTAAAAATAAAAACATTAACTGTATTGTTAAAAATTTGAATAGTAAAAACCACTATTTATCTATTTGAAACAATTATCCAGATTATTTGAAGCACAACTGAGTAATATATATTGTAAAATCTGTACGAAAGTATGAATGAATAAGATGAAAAAAAGAAAAAGAAAGAAATATGAAAAAGAGAAGCCGACAATTTAGTGGCGAGCAAATTGAGAAGCACTGGTCGCGGTCGGCCTCTTGCAGTTACGAGTCCGACTCGATATAATTAGCGTGTTTAACTCTGATTTATAATGACGGTGGTAACGCCTACCGTCGCGGCTCACAGCGCAGAACGGAATCTGTGTGCGGGTGTATTCACACATAAATATACATATAAACATATACATATACATATAAACATATACATATACATATAAACATATACATATACATATACATATACATATACATATACATATACATATACATATACATATACATATACATATACATATACATATACATATACATATACATATACATATACATATACATATACATATACATAATATTTGAATATTTATATATAATATATATAAGAATGTTAAATTAAATAATTAAAGATTAATTTACGTTTAGTTTCCTTTTTTTTTTGTTTTGTTCTGTTTGAATGAAGTTGACGTGTGCGAGTACGCGTGAAACCACAAACACACAAGTGTCGATCAGAAGAACCAGTTTGTGCGCGGCTGAATGAAACGAAAAGAAAGAGACAGCGACGAAAGAAGGAGTGAAATCAAATGAATCGCCGAAGAATGAATGAGAGCTCGAAAAGTCGCCGATTAAGCTCTCGTGGGAAAAAGTTGGATTGTGCGTATTAAAAAATACGCGAACAAACATTTGTTATAGTTTTTTGTACTTGTGTTGTATTTGCAGTATTTTACATACATTGGTATGACTTGTATAACAAATTAGAGTCATTGATAACTTCGATTGAAACTAATTTAACATAATTAAAAAAAAAAAAAAATACAAATAAAAAAAACAGACACAATTGAAATCGAAAAGTATTAATAATTTACAAATTAATTTTCATTAAACATTAAATAACAAATTTTAAAAACATACTTTTTATTTGAAATTTGTCCATTTTTAAATCAAATAATAAAAAAAAAAGTAAATAAAATTGTGTTCGTTTTATAAACACGTTTGTCAATCATTATTTAAAATTACCGACTTATCTTTGCCCAAGACTTTATTTATTCAATTCGAATCATCGTTTTATCATCAATAAAAAGAAACATAATCTGTCATGTTTAATCTGTAATTAAACACGAAAAAATGGCGTAATAATAAGAACACGTAAAAATAAAACAATGTGACGATTAAGTTTGAATTATGAAACGAGCAAACGAGGAAGGAGAAATGCGTCTCTTTCCGTCCTTTTTTCACGTCGAGGTAACGCAGATAAAAGCAAGAAATATTTTTCCGAGAAAGCCACGCTACGTTTTTCAAATAAGACAACACTTTTGTTCCGAATGGGTATATGTGTGCTCTCGTGAAATCTCAGCGCGACACAAAACTCACTAAATGACACAAACGAAACATATTTATAAGTACATGTTTATTATAAAGCTTAACGTTCAACAATTTTGCGCGAAAGAAAAATACAAAACTTGGAGAGATATTCTTTTTCTATTTTTACTTCAAAGTATGTCGTTTGCAGTTTTCAAACAAGCGTATTTCGTATCATTATATCGCATTGTATATCGATTTTTCTGCTGTCGTTAGATATTTTGTCTACAATGAAATTAAGTTTCTTCACTGATAAGACAAAAAAAGATACATTATTTTAAATATGTTATTAATTTGTTTAATAAACTTTTTTTAATTTCATTTATTTTACTTTAGAATTTCGTTTTAATTACATTGTTTTTTATTAAATTGTTTTTTTTATTAAAAAAGTATATTTTATTAAAAAAATACAAGATTACATTGTTTAAAAAAATGTAAGTTTTTTATTTTTTAATGTATTTTATTTTAATTTAATGTTTATTTGAAAACAAATTTAAATCTTAATTTAACAAATAATTTAATTAGTGTTAATTAAATCATTACAACTGTTCTGATTTCTGGAACTGAAATAAATGTTGACAAAAAATTTTTTTTAAAAGGTTAATCCACGTAGAAAGTATTTCAGGGCTCCAAAAATCCGCCATCTTGACAACGTCAGAGAGCACATTGTCATTGCCTTCTCTGTCACCGATGTATGACGTTGTTTCATTCCGAACAGAGACGCAAATACAATTTAGATAAACTCGAAAATGTATTCGACACTTTCCGCCGAGATAAATATATAAATGTGCCATGTGCACGTGACGAAGAAATAAAAAAAGAACATTCAAAGAAAAATAAATGAAGAAATACAAAAGATTGTTTCAATTTTCGTATTTAAAAGTATACACTCGGAATAATAAATGGTTACTTTTACTATCACAACATTACAATTACAAATTACTATTCACAGAGTTAATTTTTACTAGACAAATAATAAAAAAAATTAAAAACTTAATTGTATTATTGTACACTAAAAAAGTGGATAGTAAAAATGACTATAAAATGAATGTAAAAATGGTACATTTTACAATTCACTTTTTTAGTAAAAGAAAGTGGGTTTTTCTGACGAACCTTTAAAAATAAAAGTTTTCTTAATCAAAATCCAAAAATCCAAAGTTGACTAACAAACTAACACATTCACAGCCACTGATTTGTAACACAATTAATCACACACTTGTTGGATTATGTTCCTAGTTAGGTTTTAATACAAGTTTCTACATATTTTATGTACATATATATATATATATAACACGCCACTCGCACACTATACTCCGCCCGGACGCTAGAAACACACTAATTTGACCAGAATAGCTTAGGCTCGTAAGAAGCGACGTTTTTGGACGTGATTGGTCAAAAGAATGCGACTTAAGTTCATTCTTTTTGTGCGATTAAAAGTGTTAAATAAAAAAATTAAATAAAATCTTTTTAATTTAATTTTTTACTTTTATTTGTTCAAAATTTGTTTAAACATTTTTTAAATTGATAAAAAAAGAATTATTTTTAGTCAGAGTTTATTTTAGTTTTTATTATTAGTTTTTTAGTTTTAGTTTATTTTAGCGTTTCTTTGTAATTTTGTTTAAGTTAAATATGAAATAAATATTTTAAAAAACGATTTTCTAATATTTCTGTTCGTTTCAAATCTTTGTATTTTAATGCTATTTATAAGTATTTACAATTTTCAACAATTAGAGCTTTTTTATTGTTTATTGTAAGAACTTTTCTTTTACTTTACAAATAAAAAAGTGCAACAAAATGTTTTTCTAAGATTTTTCTCATTTTACATATTATTTTAAATGTTTAAATATAACGAAGTTTAAATTGAAGTAATATTGAAATAACTTGTAATTAATTCATTTTTGAATTTAATTTCAATTAAATATAAAATGAATTTTTGTGTAAAGGAATTGTTTAAATAAAAAAGTTATTCGAATGATTTTCTTATTTTTTTAAAAATTTTCCAAGATTTTTCAATTTAAAGAAAAATTTAATATTCAAAAGAAATTCATTTTTAAAGTAAGTAAACTTTTTAATAAAATCATTTTTCAGACAAAATATTTCAATAAAAGATATTTGTACCTTTTCTCAGAAATAAATAACAGTTTCATTTTATTTTATTTCTTCATATGACTAATTATTTTAAATGAAAACTAATTAATTTTTATTTTCAAATACCTTAACCTTTTTTTATTTAAATCATAAGCTTTCCGCGTTTAATTTGTTCCTTTTGTTCATTAAATTCAGTGCTCTGTAATTAATTTTTGAAATCAAATTTCACTTTATTATATGATAAAATAAACGTTGAAACAATTTACTTCTCATTTCATGTCTTATCTGGCATTAATTATAAAACAAATGATTATGAATTATCGTTCGTTTGCAATTAAGAAATCAGCTGCTTTTTTCTCCTTTATGTTTTCATTTTTATTCAGAAAAAGCATAAAAAGGAACTTTTTTGATTTTTTCTTTTTTAAATATTTATTTTTAATTTTACTTATTTTTGAATTTTTTCTAATTTTTCATTATATTTAAATTTAAATATTTAATCAATTTTTTAATTATTTTTTCAATTTTACATTTTGTTATAAATAAATAATAAAAATATTATTTTCTAAAAAATATATAAATTCATTTAAAATAAATAATAAACAAAATATAAACTAATAGTAAAAATGTTAAATTTTTAGATACTAAAAATGATTATTTTTCCAATAAACAAAATGATCAAAATAACTGATGATTTTCCACTGAAATAAAAAAAAGATCATAAAAGCAGGTAGTTTGGTTTCTCGACCGCATTTTTTAGCAGCTGAATCATAGTTGAAAAAAATGTTTCATTTTTAAAAAAAAGTTATTTTTTCTGTGTGATACAATTTTGTGTTTTTCCAAATGATAATAAAGTTACAATGATCTGGTTACTTAGCGAGACAAAATCGGCAAAATCGTTTTACGATTGTTCGAGTAATAACAAAAGAAGGAAACCTTTCCCTGGTACTTGAGCCGTTGTAAATTTTTGAAAGCAACTGAGTCAGACGAGGGTCCGGCCACATGTTTCGACAATTACGACAGCTGTTTATCTTGTTGAATAAATAATTGGACCTTTTCTTTTATAAATAAATTCGGTGACTTTTCATTTATGAAAACATCAGGTTTTTTCGATGCAAAATTAACTTTTTTTATTTTTTAATTTCAACTTAAAATTTCCATTTATTATAAAAAATAAAAAAAAATAAAATTTAAACTTCAAATCGATTTTCAATTTTAATGTTTGAATTTTTAATGAATTGTTATTTATTGTAAGAACTGAAATAAAAAATAAAAGTTTTTTGTTTGTTTTTTTTTGTTTTTCAATTAATTTTTATTAAGTTGTTTAAATTTCGAAAGAAATATAATAAAAAAATAAAACCAAAATTGATGAAAAAAGTAACTGAATTTTTGTACCGAAAATTCAAAAGCTTGCACAAATGTAAATTTAAATATTCAAAAATGGTAAAAATATCATGAAACCCCGTACAAACCGAGGTTTCACAGGCGAATACAAAGCCAAGGATTTGGTTGGTTTTTCGAGCTCCAAAAGACTTTTGAAGCGTAAAATTAGTCGACGCATAAATAAACATAACTTCATTGTGGTTACTTTTTCCATTTTGTTTTTCTCTTTCTCTGTCATTTTTTCTCTGTGTATTTTGCTTCAACAAGTGCACCGGTTTGATCGAGTCCAATTCGACACAAAAATTTATTTTCTAGAAAAGATTCGACTTTGCCATCGAATTGCAGTAAAACTAAAGTGCCTTCTATTTGCAGTCGAAATAAAATATTACTTCTTGACTATTTTTTCCTATTTACAATTTAGTTCTGTAAAACTATTACACTCAAAAAAATCTATTTTTTCAGTGCAAATTATACTTTTTTATTGAAACAAAAATGTTTTCAATAATCTTTCTTTTATCTTTTATTTTCAGTTTTCAGATATTTGATTGAATTATTTAATTTATATGACTATTAGATAGTAGTTTTTACTATCTAAAAAGTTGTTGCAATTACCTAGATAGTTGTATTTACCATCTAAATACTTTTTTTTACTATGCAGAATAAAAGTTTTGACTATGTACATTTTTAAATATCCAAATAAATATATGTGCTATCTAAATAGCTCTTTATACAAGATCGTAATTGTTACTATCCAGATAATTGTTTTAAATGTGCAAGATAGTTAGTTTTACAATCAAGATAGTTATATTTTACTATTCAGATAATCGTTTTAACGTTATAAATAGTAGTTTTTACTATCCAGATAATGTTTACAATCAAGATAGTTATTCTTACTATCCAAATAATCATTTTAACTATTCAGATAGTGGTATTTACTATCTAGATAATTGTTACAATCAAGATAGTTATTTTTACTATTTAGATAATCATTTTAACGATGCAGATGGTGGTGTTTACTATTTAGATAATTTTTTAACTATTCAGATACTTAAATATTTTTTTACTATAACTACTGTTTAAATAATTAGTTAGATAACTATCTAGATAATTATATCAACTATCTAGATAATTGAGATAACTATCTAGATAATTGAGATAACTATCTAGATAATTATATCACCTATTTAGATAATTGAGATAACTATCTAGATAGTTATGTCAACTATTTAAATAGTCAGTAAAGCTATTTAAATATTCAATCTCTTTTTTTGTCAATTTTTTTCGATAGTTTATTTGCTATAACCACTTAACAATAACAATTTAAGCATCCATTTTTGTCAGTATAAAATCAACCGAAGCATAAACCAACTAACGTCTCTGAATACATTCGACATGCTACCGGCCACGTATACTTTCTAACCGTGGCCCAAGTGACGGGACATTGGCGTGCATAACAGGCATAAGGCGCCGCGCGATTCACGAACGTTGAACCGTAACCCCGTGTGCACGCGCGCGCGCACATTTCACCGTTCATTTAAAGTCACGAGGCCTTTTGCGCTAACTATAATCCTTGACAGTTTATTATAACCTGTCAATTATTTTCGGACTTTACGAGCGTATCGCTTCAAAAAATCATTCGCAAATGCAATGCACATTTTTGCATTCAATACTGCTTTTTGCATGTTTTACAGTTTACTCGCAATTGCACTGTGTTTTCAGATGCAAAGTAGTTTATTGATTTATCGTATTTTTTTAATTTTAATATAAAAAGTTAAATAAAATTTGAACAAAAACTTTTTTAAATATAAAGTGTTTAATTAATTCTTGAAAATTACAAATTAATTTTTAAAATTAAATTTTTTATTCAAAAACATTTTTTTTAATGTAAAATTTAATATTTTTAAGAAACTTCAATAAAATTGATTTTCTTAAAAACAGATTTATTTTTTAAATTTGAATGCAGAATTTATTTTTATTTGGAATAAAAAAAATTAAATAAAATTGTGGTTAAAAAAATGTTGAAGAAACGTAATGTTTTAAAGAAAAATAAAAACAATTTAAGGAAAAATTAACTCACATGGTCGAAAAATATATATTTAAGTGTGATTTTGTCCTGCTTTTTATAGAAAAAAAATATAAATTATATATACAAATATATTTTAAATTTAAATTTATTATGCTTTTGTTTTATATTTTAATTATATATGAAATATGTATACATGACATATATATGATATGTATACATGACATATACATGACATATATATTAATTAACATATATTTTTTATCCAAGTTTGTGTAAATGTGTAAAATTAAATAAAATGGATTTTCTGAAAAGTAAAATTTTCGTGTCACAAGATCGTTGGTAAAAGGGTAATAAAGAGCGATAAGAGTCGCGCAAAATATTGCAGTTTTATATTTTGATAAAAAAAAAAAGAAAATTAAAAAATTTAAATTTCATTTAATCACTGAAATCAAAATTTCCATTTTTCGCAGTGTAATTTTTACGTATTATCGAAAACAAAGTGGAATTCTGTTTTTGTTACAAAACATCGAAATAAAAAAAATGAGTTTGTGTGAAACATCGTTTTGGATTGAATTACCGTGTAACTTTATATTTGTACAATATTTATGCGATAAACGAGTTAGAATGAAATGAATCATTCTGGCGTTTCTTCTCGTGAGATATCTGCCATTTGGTTTGAGTTCCGACACGATTTTCGTGCTGATATGTTAATCAAAGCTGCGGCTTGAATTTCATTAGAATTTCATCATGCGCACAAAAAGCAACGGAATTAATAAGAGGAAGAAGAAGCTTGGATGCGTTTAATATACGAAGTAAAATCAAGTCATACAAATTATTCTTCTTTTTTTATTTCTTTTCTTTTTTGCTGTTCGTCTTATACAAATTATTTTTAAACGCGATAAGAGTTGTTATAATGAATAATATGATTTTTGCGAAAAGTCATTATATAATGAATTATCATCATTGTTATTATATTTTATAATAATTTTACTATACATAAATTTTCTTGGAAAATTTATTTTTAGACAAAGTTTTAGAAAATTTAGTTTTATTTATGTCTGATTTTCTTAAATAAATAAAAAATAAATAAGTAAATATCATTTATAAACATTTTTTAAATAATTTTTTATTAAAAATCAAACAAAGTTTTTTTATTTTTTTTGTCATTAAAAAATAATAATGATAATTTAATATTTTCTTTTCTAATCTATTGCAAGTTTTTGAAAAATAAAATATAAATTAAAAAAGCAGTACAAAATTAAAGAAAAATGAAAAAAAAGGAAAAGTAATAAGAAAATAACTTTTTCTTAATATATTGCTTTTTGAGTGCAAAGTTGTATGAAGACAAGATGTGAAATTATTGGTTTCGGTTTAAACAACTCAATGCTTTCGATTGTTCGGCTGATTAGAATTTAATTGATTATTCATTTAATACATTTTCTTGTACGATAAACCAATTAACAGATATGATAAGCAAATGTTCGAAATAGCAATCATTAAAAAATGTTTGAAGTTGAGTGAATTTAAGTTTTCAGATCTGTTAAAGTTTAAAAACGGAACTAAATTGAAAAATGAAACAAACAATAAAAATCTACATTTTTTTATTTTTGTGTTTTAAACATTTAATTATACTTTTTTATTTAATTAATTAAGTTTAACTTATTTTCAAAATAAAATTTTAGAGTAAGAATATTTTTGAAATGAAATTTTAATTTGAAAAAAATCTGATAAAATAATAAAAAATAATAATAATAAATAATTATAAAAAAAAAAACAAAAGACAGGAATTAAAAAAATATTAATATTCAAATATTCGTATTTTAAACGAATTTTGTGTTTAAAAAAATGATGAATTTTAACACGAATAAATAGAAGAGAAAATATTATATTATATAAAATGACTATTTAAGAAAAAAATGGATAATATTTATCAGTGACTATAATTAACACATTTTAAACAAGCTTTTATATTCGACCGAACGTTCACGATAACATCTCTGGTTATGAATAAAATCTACATATAGAGTCAATTTAATAAACTCATTTTCATATTCAGAAATATGTTTCGTCAGTGAAGTTCTTTTTTACCTTCGACTTTTTGTAATATGCATGACATTTGTAATATCACTAATTCGTTCGTATTAATGTTTTGTATATGAATAAAAAATATTTATTAACACTTTTTTGTTGTCGTTTTAAAGTAAAAAATAAAAAGAAATTAAAATGATTTTCTGCTGAACATTTCATCAGTTGTAAATGAAATATAATATATATTTTAATTTTATTTTAACTTTAATTTTGTATTTACTTAAATTTTTGCTTACTTAAATAATAAATAAAATTCGAACAAATATAGTTTGAATATTTAAAATATTTAAGTTTTACTCATTATTTTTCTCAGTAATTGAAAAATGTAACTTAAAAATTTAATGAATCTTTAATGAAAGAAATCTAATATTGCTATCAACATTTAATTATAATAAATTTATTATTTTTAATCTAATATACAAATAATATAATTTAGTAAAATAATATTAAAAATAACAATTTTAATTAAAAAATCAAATTCAATCAAATAAATTAAATTTCTCTAAAAAATTAAATTCAAAAAATCAAAATGAAAATGAAAAAGGTTTAGAAATAAATTTAAGATTTGTCTAAAAATCAATTGAATTAAATCAATTAAGAGCATCAATTGATTTATCAATGAATCGATTCTGATTTAGCCGAACTCAAAGCAAAAAGAAGAAAAAAAAGAGACTAAGCTGAAGAAAACCGGACGTGGGAACAGTTGGTTCGTATTAGTGTTTTCATTTGGAACACATCCAAACACGAATGAAAGACGACTATCAGGGCTTTGGAAGGTTCTCTTATTTCGTTGAAATATCGAATTTAACACGCCTCTCAAATTTCAGCGAAACAAGGACGGAAAATGAACAAAATCAAGGAGCCTCTTAAATGCTTCGAGTTTTTTTCTTTTTTTTGGTGACTAAGTTAATCACACAATGCGACTTCAAACGAATCCGGTTAAGTGCAACGACGGTTTATAACTTTATAATGACACCGAAATCAGAGTAACGTTTGCTATTATGTCATCATTTGTCGTTTTTTATTAAAAAAAAAAAAAAAAAAAAAAATATCTGAAATCAGGAATCTTTTGTTCAAAAGTCCAAAATGGCGCTGCGTTTGGTGTAAGCGGATTGCGACCGGATTAAGAGCAGTTTAGCACTTTTAACATGAACAGTAAATACCTTGTCATCAAATCGATAAAACATACATTTATATAATAACAACGAAAAATTGTGCGAAAATACGAAAATTTCAACAAAAAATTTCTTTTTTCGATTCTTTTTTTTTAATTTTCAAATGTTCAACAAAATTTTTAGCAAAAGTTTAACAAAAATGTTTTTAAATAATTATTTTATATAACATAACATAATAAATGAAAAATAAATAAAAAATATAATAATATATAAGTAAATAAAAAATGCAATTGAAATGCAAAATGTTTAAATACAAATTAACATTTTTGTTCATTTCTTTGGTTTCTAAACTTGAACAAATCTGAAAATCTGAAATTCAGTTAATCTGAAACATTTTTTAATGATTAAGAAAAGAAATATAACATAAAAATAAATAAAAATAGAATGAAATTGCTATAAAATATAAAAATCGATGATAATTAATCATATATATTTAATTAATTAACTTTTTGTAGTTTTCATTTTTTTTACTTTTTTCTAGTTTTCTTAATTTATACTTTTCTTTTCAAAAACTTAAATACAATAATCAGTAAAAAATATTTACAGAGCAGATAAGTTTCGATTCTTATCTATGATTCATTTTTAAAATAACAGTTAATCCAAGAACCAAACACTTCTTCTAAAAAATCAGGTATTATTCTTTTCTAAAAGTACAAAAGATTGTGTGTCATTTCTTAAAAAACGGTATATATTCATATACAAATATAATTAAACGTCATATTAATTACGTAGAAATAAAATTAAAATACATAGAAACAACTATATTTATCCAATTTACTTAAACGCAATTATTTTAAAGCTCTTGTCTGAATAACAATTCATTTCTCTCTCAAAGAAAAAAAAATAAATAACTTGCTTCCACTTTTTTCATTTGCAGTGAAATCCAATTAAATCGCGCCGAATGAAATCGAACATTTTTGCATTTTCGGCTAAAACATTCAATCAATTATAAAAATACAAAGTATATCATAAAATAAAAAAGAAAATAATATTTACTACAAATAATTAATAATCTTGGAATATTAAGTTGGACAAGCAAATTTGACAATGAAAACAATTTGTTTCAATAAAAATGAAAAATATAAATATGAAAGAAAAATTAAAATAAATTAAAAATGAAACTTAAATTTAAAAGTTAAAATTAAAAATTTAACTTTTTTTTCTCATTTTATTTAAAATCAAAAATTTAGATATAAAAACAAATTTAATGACTACATTTAATTAATACGAACTAATTTGCAATAAATAATTGTAAATAAATAATAAATTGACGACACATTTGTTTATATAAATTTTTTTCCATAAAAAGCAAAATGAGGAAGTCGAAAGATGAGAGTGGAGTTTAAAGTAACATCATATGAGCAGTAGGAGTGAACGTTGTTTATTCTAATCTTTTGCAACGTGTATATAATAATTTAATCTCGGCAACATTTAGCGATAAATATAAATGAGACGGCGTCGCGCGGGCTTCTCGGCTCAAATACAAATTGCGCCGTAAATCACGCAAAACTTGTCCCCTCCCCCGCCGACTTTTAATCTCTTAACACGTATTAGATACGCGGATACAATAATTGGCTTAGCGGCGATATTTATGAGCCGTGCTAAATGGAACGCCTGCCAGCTACAGAAAGGCTTATTATAAATCGCGCCAACATGAATCTTATCAATAAACGCGCGTCTCCAATATTTCACTCTAGTTTGCTTAACAAATGACAACGCTCTGTTCGAGGAATATCGCGTTTTTATCCTTTAATTTTTTTTATTTATTTTTTTAAGATGTAATTTTAAGTTATTGGTATCAATCAATCGATCAATCAATCAATCAATTAATCAATCAATCTTATTTTTTGTAAGAAAAATGTTTTTTTGATTGATTGACATTAATGAGTCAATCCGTCGGTCAATTAGTGAGTCAATCGATCGGTCAATGAGTGAATCAATCAATGAGTCAATCAATTAGTCAATCAATCAGTAAATTCATCGGTCAATGAATGAGTCAATGAATGAGTCAATAAATGAGTTAATCAATGAGTCAATCAATGAATCAATCAATGAGTCAATCAATGAGTCAATCAATAAGTCAATCAATATGTCAATCGATCAGTCAATCAATTGGTCAATGAATCAGTCCATCTATCAGTCAATCAATCATTCAATCAATCATTCAATCAATGAGTCAATCAATGAGTCAATCAATCAGTCAGTTAATCAATCAATCATATATAATTTAATAAAAATTTAAATGTATTATCCCTTTAATTAATAGTGTATACAACATTTAAAGTTATGTGTAATTTCATTTAAAATAATATAAAGTTGAAATAACTCTCTAAATTCGAATAAGTGAATATTCACTTTTAACAAATTTTTAAAAATCAACTTTATTTTAAGTTGAATAAATCATATATTAGTTAAATTAACTAAAATCCGTTCAATTCAACTGATAGTCGAGTTGATTTAACTCGATTTAACTTGATATTACTTTTCATTTTTAACAGTGTTCATTTATTCGAATTTAAAGAGAAGTTTCTTAAATAAGTTTATTTTATTTTATATTTATTTTATTTTTATTGTGGAAAAAATAATATTTATTTTTATATTAAAAAACGAAAAAGTGATGCACGAAGCGCACTTTTGGATCTAGTTATATAACAACGAAATAAAAGTAAAGACAAAGAATAAAATTAATATGAAAAATAAAAGATTAAAATATGAATTGATTTAAAAGCTGTGTAAAGTTTCAAGATTATTTCGCTGACACATAAAGTGAAAAAGCGAGTTGGTTGGCTGCTATGGCGGCGTTAAAAAACACACCTTGGCGCGATAAAGAAAAGCGTTGGGCCGATAAAAAAAGTAGATTTCAGCATGATATCCCGGTGCCAACAACTTCCGAACTACGGCGATTTATGTTCTTCCACGAGATTCCGAATCTAGATCAAACGATCAAGATTAAGCGGCACACGACGATCTTTTTTGAAGCACTTTTATTGCTTTGGACAATTCATTTTCTCGATTCAAAGTAAATGCATGAGTTTTAGTTTTTCTTCAAAAACAAAAAAAAAAGGTTTTTTGAAATTTTGTATTATTTTTAGCAGTGGATTAGTTTTCTTCTTTTTTGAGATACTTTTTTGAGTAATTTGTTGGAGATACTTTTTTCAGATACTTTTTTGAGATCCTTTTGTGAGATACTTTTTTGAGATACTTTTTTGAGATACTTTTTTGAGATCCTTTATGAGATACTTTTTTAAGATACTTTTTTGAGATACTTTTTTGAGATTCTTTTGTGAGATACTTTTTTAAGATACTTTTTTGAGATCCTTTTGTGAGATACTTGTTTCAGATACTTATTTGATATACTTTTTTGAGACACTTGTTTGAGATACTTTTTTGAGATACTTTTTTGAGGTACTTTTTTGAGATACTTTTTTGAGATACTCAACTGAGATACTTATTTGAGATACTTTTTTGAGATACTCAACTGAGATACTTATTTGAGATACTTTTTTGAGATACTCAACTGAGATACTTATTTGAGATACTTTTTTGAGATACTTGTTTGAGATACTTTTATGAGATAATTGTTAGAGATATTTGTTTGGGATACTTGTTGGGACACTTTTTTTGGACACTTTTTATTTAGATTTTTAATTAATTAATTTAAAATCCATTTTTTTCAGTTTAAGAAAGTTGCACAAATGAAAAATGAACAAAGTGAAAAAATTTTGTTCTTAAATTTGCTTGTCCCTGATTTGAATTTGACCGACCATAAAAAGAATATGGTATACATTTCATCAGACGCCTTATACACTGTTTAGATTAACGTCACTTGAATACATTTCGCCCCGTTGATCTAAATTACATTCAAACATTTGTTCTGACGGGTTGCACCCTCCGACAGTTGTTTGGGGTTAGCGAGTACTTTTTAAGCCGCTCCAGGTGACTGCGTACGAAATTCACATCAGCCAAAATCCCAAACGAAAGGGCAACCAAGAAAGGAAGGGGCAAACGAAGATACATATGACACTACACGTGCCGAGTTGTGTAACTTAATGGATTTACTCAGCCGACCTGCTTTGAATGTAATTTTCATACATCTTAAGCGGAAAAGCTTTATTTTTTTTTAATTTCTTTTTATTTCATTTATTATTTATTATCAGTTTTTTATTTTCAAATTTTTAGTTTGGTTTATTTTGCTTTTTTTTATTTTGTTCATTTTTTTTAGTTTTATTAGTTTTGTTGATTTTATTGAATTTAGTAATATTTTGTGTTAATCTTACTGATTTTGTTTTTGATTTTTAAACATTTTTCTTAGTTTGGTTAATTTTGTTAAATTTTCTAATTTAACCTCAAAAATTATATTAAACAAAAAAACTAATTAAAAAATGAATAAAATTCTTCCAATAAAAATGATAAGAAAAACAGAACTTTGTTCAATTGACTATTTAGATATTGACTTTTACTATTCACACAATACATTTAACTATCCATTTTTAGCAGTGTATTTTATATTAAGAAATTCAACTTTAAACAAGAAATTTGTTCGTATTTTTCCATTTTCTTCAACGTACAGAATGATCAATTTTTCTTGTTCTCCATCCAACCATTTCTGATCCGACTTACTGTTCCGATTATGATTCCAGATAAAATATTTTATATACTTCCGAAACGTGTACTGCAGATACAATCGAAGCTGTAGCGTGCAACGGAAAAACGTAAGACCAAATATATGGTCTGTTATCAACTTACACGAAGTGTTGCTCGAATGCTTATACGATTTGATTCTAATTTATGTAGCTTTTGCAACTTTATCGTCTGATAAAAGTCGACATCTTCACATTGCAATTTCCAAAACCAAAACGTCAACAACTATGTATTTTCGGGTTTTCTTACATGATTGCTTTATACATTATTTACATATATTATATATGTTA
>JABFPJ010002807.1:0-18153 GCA_022817425.1 Gryon sp. ZL-2020
AATAGTATATTTTGCACCAAGGGAAATGAAAAAGAAAATTCGCTACCGAGTGCGAAGTTTACAATCCGAGCCGAAGGCGAGGTTTGTAATCGCACGAGGAGAGAATTTTCTTTTATTTTCTATGGTGCAAACGATATTTTTCGCCACAAGGTATCAGAAAATGCAGTTTCTTTAAAACCCTCTAGAGATGGAAACTGCATTTTCTGTCACCGTGTGGCGAAAAGAGTATTTTTTCTGTCTTTTACAGTTAAATTAGATAAAACAAAACAAGATAATAGCATTAACTATATTTTAGTATAACAGATTTAAAGTAATCGTAACGTATTCACAAAAATATCTACTACAAAAGTCATTTAATTGTTCCAATACCATCAAATCCATTAATAACTACGAAATGGAAATTGGAAAAATCGGACAGAATTGTATGGATTAATAAGTTTGTGTTTTCAGGGAGTATTCGCGAATATTTATTAAAAGACATTTATATTCCATATATTTACATACTTTTTCATTAAAGTATGTAAATATACCAAATTCGAATATAAATCAACTTATTTATCTATTTCACTGCGTATAAATTATGGTTAAATCCAAATTAAATTCTGTTTCTAATTATGATAAATGGTGCAGAAATGAAATATAGATTTGGCAACGGCGCGCACACTTGTATTAATGGCAACGTCGCCAAATTCGATACTGTGTTATTTGTATTGGTATAGACAGGTTTTATATATTTGTGCTTCTTTTTTTTCTTTCTTATGCATTTTAACGGTTTTATTATTTCATGCAGTGCTACTACTGTGCACACTCGATTTGCAGTCTCTCTTTCTTTCACACATTGCAGAGAACCAGACTAGACTTCGCTGAATTAAAAGTCCGGTGGAATGTTTGAACTTCTCGTTGAACATTAGCGTTCATGACAGATAGTCAAGTTGCTGCTCAAACTAGAAGTCGTATATTTTAACATCTATTAAGACTTGAGCGAAAACAAAAGGAAAAGTAAGCAACGAAGGGACTTACTTTTATACATCTTTAATAACAAACTAACAAATTGTTTTGTCTTTGAATAATAAAGTTGACGTAAATGTAACTTAAACTTCGAATTTCTTTAAACTCCACTCATTTAATGACAAATTTGGTATCGGTTGTTCTAATTCGATATTCACGTTCATATTATATTTAACTGGTTGATCGTAATCCATCAGACGAAACAAACGCAATAGCGAATTTATCGCAGCCATGTCTTGAGCATCTTTAATAGTATTTCCGACTCCTAAAATTATAAATATTCCTTTTTAATTATGTATATTTTTGATTACTTTTTAAATATATATTATTAAAAATATTATACAATTACAAGAATCACAAGAAGAATCACTTCCCATATTTCTGTGGCATTAAGGAAAAACCAGTTGAATCCATTTATGGTCAAAATTGAATTAAGAAGAAACTTAACAAAACAAAAAAGGTACATTTATAAAAGGTAGAAATGAAATTGAAAAGTTTAAATGCGTTTTTCTCTAAATCCTCAAAAATAAAGTTAACTGGTTTTCCCATAGCTTCAATATTCGAATTAAGTGTTCAAAACAAACTCAGATTGTATTTCTTATAAGAAATAAATTCATGTGTGAAAAATGAATAATTATGAAAAATAAATTTACCAATTCCTATAAATGATTGGTTATAATAAATAGCAACTTGATGTACGGCCAACAATGTATTTACGCCTGATTGTGCTACAAGTCGAGGTTCGGGTAAACTTTTATCATCTCGTTTGAAAATTTGACAAAGAAGTTCAAACGGATTCTCCGGACACCAGATTTCAGTTAAATCTTTTTCGGCGAGAGTAGCTATTAATATATCTCGCACAAATTCGCTTGCGTGAGATACATCTGAGCTCCTTATCAACGCTGACACAAGAGCATAGAATGTGTCTTCAAGAGTTTCTGTAGGAACTGGATGTTTCTACAAAATAAATAATAATGTTTTTTAGTCTTCATCTTTTACTTTCTTTGTTAAAAAAAAATAAGTACATAGAGTAATACTTACAGAACATAAAATCAAATCTTTTGTGCCAATACCTGAACTGACATACGCTAAATACTCTCGGTTTAGAAGATAATCTACAAAAGCTCTAAAAGTAAAATGAAATATTATTAATTTCATGAAATTGTGTAAACAATTTTTACAGATGATTATTAAACTTATATATTAAGAAATATAATCAAAATTTGTGTTGCCACTATCGATACTTTATCATTTTTGTTATCATGTTATACTTTAAGTTTATAAAAAATCTTACTGTATACATTCTCTTGGAGCAAGTGGAAGTGCCTGACTTAAATAATTAGCAATTATTTTTGGCAAAATAGATCGCCCTTCTTTCACAAACTCTGAATTATCTTCTATATCTAATTTCGGATCTTCAATTCCCAACTCTTTTCTCTTGGTCTTTTCTTGTTCAGTGTACGATTTATGAACAAACGCTTGATCTAATAAATTAAGATCAAATTTTTCTGACAACCTGGCATTGAATGCATGCAATTCCGCATTTCGATTCCACTCCAGAAAATTGCTCCGAATTACGGCAGGTTGATATTTCGCATATTTCTCTTTTCTTTTTGTTAATTCAATTAACGTTGGACGTAATGTTCGTCTAAAATGCCGAAGTGCTGCAATAATTATTATTTGTTACAAATCATTCAATTCAAATTATAACAACTAGAATAAATACTCTTTTTAATAAATTTAAGAATGGATTTAATTTTTATATATAAAATTTATTTAACAATATAACATAACATACCTGTATAATTTGGAAAAATATAATGTTGATTTCTCAAAATAATTCTCATACAATTTCTCAAAGAATTCATATTTAATAATTTCGCTATTTCCCTTTTGCTAAACAATTCAACTTTGACGATAAATTTAAGGTTATATTATGTTCGAGGTGTAACATTAATCCTCGAATCTCAGTTTACAAGTCAAACAAAACAAATATTCTTTTTCCCTTTTTTCGAATAAGAAAGACGAGGATATAAGTAAACCATTGAAAATTAACTTCAAGCTTTGTAGCACAAGATTTGCTATCCTTGTTCAATCGTTACACATAATAAAGGACAATCACAAACGCTTTGTTTAAGGTTAAGTTTGGTGAATTGCGCTTGCGTGAATGTGTGAAAAACCCCGTTACATCATGGAGAATTATTGAATGGTTTGCTTTGAAATTCATCGGATAAGGAGCATCTGCAAGTGAAAGCAAATCCGCGTGCAAAAGCAGCGAAACGCGGACACTTTTGTGCTTCGCAATTCCGTTTGAATTTCGGCAACATTTGAAGCAATAACTTGCTGATTCAGTGTTATTTAGTTTATTTCTTTCACTCCGAATATTTATATTAAATCAAACAATGGCAGACGAAGTAGTGAACTTGGATGCCGTTCCCGAGTTAAACTCAAAAGCCAATGGCACAGATATCAAAAAAGAGTAAGTTACTTTGTTGAAATCTTCTATAAACAATTTCGTTAAATAATGAAAAGATGATTTTTCGATTACACTATTTTTTTGCACTTTTTGATTGGCAAATCTCCACAAAGAGAAATCAATACGTAAATGAAAGGTATTATATGTTAGTGGCAATCATTTCAACATTGGCACCGTTTTTACACATGTTCCAATTGAAATAAAGGGTGCGGGAATGAGGACGAATTTGAATTTCGATGCATTTCAGTTGATCTTTCAAGGATAACGAGCGCATTGTTGCAATTAGTCGCTTGCTGCAAACATATATTGTCATTCTATTTTTACCTTTAAACGGATCGTACCATGTAATCTTTAAGGGGATACATTCTTTGAATAAATGAAATATATACAATTGTTAGATCCAGGTTTCTTTAAATTGCTTTTGTCAAATAAATTTTGTATTATTGTACATTTGTCTAAACTTAGAATGTATTATTAATTTTACATTTAAATATGATTTCTTCAATATTTGAAATTATGTATTGAATTTCAAAGTGTTTACATTTGTAAAAGAAAGATAATATGGCATTATTTGTATGTATTTTACCTTTGTTTGTATTAAATTAAATACACGAGGAAAATGAATAGTAGTTTTTTTATATATTTAAAATAATTAATATTGGTAAAACAGATACAAAATATATTTTAATTTCGCTGAAAAATAATACTGATAATAAAATGAAAAAGTTTGTTTAATGTAATATTCAATTAGAATTTCAATTATATGCAAGAGTTTTACAGATATTTTCTTTTATTACAGAATGGCTGAAATGAAAAAAGAAGAAGCAAACCAATTGTATAACACGAAGCAGTATGAAAAAGCATTAATTTTGTACAATGAAGTTATAGGTATTTAATAAGAACAATTTTATTTTCTAATTATTTACGAGTCAAATACGTTTTTATTCCAGTTAACGTTTTAATTCAGTTACTTTTATTATTTAAACATTAATTTTAATGTAATCCAAAGATAATAAGAAATGTAATTTAGAGTTAATCTTATTTTTTATCTTTCTAAATGTAATTCAATATTGTTTATTATCCAAGAACTATGTCCGGATATTCCACGATATTATGGAAACAGAGCGGCTTGTTATATTATGCTTGGACGTTACAAAGATGCATTAAGCGATGCGAAGATGTGTATCGAAATGGATCCGAAATTTATCAAAGTAAGTTTTAGAAAACTTGTTATCATTAATTGCATGAAAGTGAGTTTGTTAAATGTTAATTATTTATTATGTTTGCAGGGGTATGTGAGAATAATAAAGTGCTCTTTAATTCTCGGAGATATTGTAAGTGCGGAAACGACAATGAACAAAGTGATGGAACTCGATCCTACGACTCCACTCACTGCAGAAAAACGCGATTTCGAGCATGTACGAAGATACATCAAAGAAGCAGAAGTTGCTTATAACATTCAAGATTACAGAAAGGTATAATTATAAAATGCGTACTTTTGAATATTTTTTAGCAAAATACACATTTGTGTTCTTCAAAATATTATATTATAATACATTTAGATATTTATATATGTTTCATTGTAATATATGATTTATCATTAGGTGTTCGCATACATTATAGAAAACATCTAAAAATAATGTACCAAGAATAGAAAGTATGAACATATATTTAATTTGTAGGTCGTGTATTGTATGGACCGTTGTTGTGATGTGAGTATATCATGTCCGAAATTTAAGCTGATGAAAGCGGAATGCCTTGCATTTCTTGGAAGATATCAAGAGGCTCAAGACTTGGCTAAGTAAGATTTAATATATCACTATTATATTAATATATACATAAATTATATATGATAAAAGTCTAATAATGCGGTATACAGTTTCTTCGTGGCATTTTCATTATGTATTAAATTTCAGCGATATATTACATATTGATAAACAAAATGCCGATGCCATATATGTTCGCGGCATGTGTCTATACTACGAAGATAATGTTGATATGGCATTCGCACACTTCCAACAAGTGCTTCGATTAGCACCAGATCATACCAAAGCTTTGGAAATCTATAAGGTATTTGGATGGATCTTCATTCAATTTAATTTTAAACAACGTCTTATATATTATGAATTATGAAATAAATTATAATGCGCATTATTGTTTTTTATTATTTAGAGAGCTAAGTCTTTAAAACAAAAGAAAGAAAAGGGAAATGAAGCTTTCAAAAATGCTCGTTATCATGAAGCATATGAGCTGTACACAGAAGCCCTTACAATCGATCCGAAGAATGATAAAACTAATACAAAACTATATTTCAATAAAGCTATGGTTTCTGCAAAAGTGAGTATATATAATATTTAAACTATTTTTACAAATTAATAAAAAATCAGTTTTAGTATTGAATTAAAATGTATTTCAAACCTTATTTACACATTAATAAGTAAATCAAAGAAAATAAATATATTTAGATCTTATGTTAATACAAGTTATTCTTTTTTACTTTATTGATTTGCACTATTTTGATAAAATCAATAGTTCTTATTTTTTTGTAATTTGTGAACATATACGTAGGTATGATTATTATTTATCAGAAACACAAAGAATATATTTTATAAATATTTATTATTAATTTTACTTTTACAGCTCGGAAAACACGAAAAGTGTGTAGAAGAATGTACGCACGCTCTGAAAATGGATGAAAATTATTTGAAAGCACTTTTAAGAAGAGCAGCAAGCTATATGGAGCTTGAGCAATATGAAGAAGCAGTTTATGATTATGAGAAAATATATAAATTAAGTAAGACCCCAGGTAAGAGACATCGTTCATTGGACATACATTATAGTTTAATTAAGAAATATCGAAAATTGATAAATATATATATAACATATTTGTATATAAAACATTGCAGACAACAAGCGACTGCTAACAGAGGCAAAATTAACACTTAAAAAGTCAAAGAGAAAAGACTATTATAAAATTTTGGGCGTTGACAAAAATGCTTCCACGGACGATATTAAAAAAGCTTACAGAAAAAGAGCTATGGTTCATCATCCAGGTATATTCTTTTGCTTACTTTATAAACAAATCTTATAAACTTTTATTATTGAAAATAAATTAAAATATTTAAATAAAAATATTATTCAAAAACAAAAAATGATTGATTATTGAATATCTCTATTTTAAAAATTATACAGTCTACTTCGTTTCAATATATAAGATGAAGATTATATAAATTATTTAAATAACTAAAGTAAATGTAAAGTACTAATTTATTTATATATTGAAATGAATAAATAATACATATTATGTATTTATTGTATAGATCGTCATGCAGATGCATCTGCCGCTGAAATGAAAGAACAGGAAAAGAAATTCAAGGAAGTAGGAGAAGCTTATGGAATTTTATCAGATCCTAAAAAAAGATCGCGTTATGATAGTGGCCATTCAATGGATGATTCAGGACCAGGTAAAAATAAATTATATAAATGTAAAAATATGATAAACAATACATTAATATTTACATTTAAAATAATTAAAATTGTTTCTTCTAGAAATTGATCCAAATACGATATATTCATTCTTTGCCAATTTCGATGATGCCCCTTCGATATTCACTTTCGGATAATTTCGAAGAATATAATTATTATTGTAAGTAATTAATTAACTTTAACAAAGATCATAAAATTATAAACAGATATTTTTTATTAGAAATCAGTTAATAAAATAAATATATATATATATATGTTTCAGATATTCCCTCTTTTGTCAATATGGTTATTATTAGATTGCAGTTATTCTACAAAAACACAAAAATACAAACAAACATGACTACAATATAAAACAGATAAAAATACGAAGAATGGTCATTCTTTATATAATCCATTCTTAACATTTCTATTTAATCATAATTTACCGTTACACACCATGACTTTGAAACAAAAGAAACTAGTACGAGGGAAGTTGCAAGAAAAAAATGAGATGATAGATAAAAATAGGTAATTGATTAATGAATGAAATTCTTTATATATGGGTACATTTAGCACGATCGAATACTAATTTGATCACGACGATTCATTCCATACGTATAATTTTTCGAATGCCAAGTGTCAACAATCACAATTAAAAGACGACACAAAAAGCATAATGTACTGATTAGTAAGACTGTTTCAGCGAAAAACAATGTTTTTTCTTTTCTCTCTTATCGAGTTATTTTGTTTGTTTGTTTTTTCCAAAAAGTACCTGCTGACATTTAGTTAAACATTATATTAGAATAATTTAGTAGAAGCTGAGTTTTAGTTTTTAGACTAACCGCACTTTGCTATCAAAGATAGATGTTGCAGTTGATTGAATTATATTCTAAATAAAATATGATTTATGATTATAAGTGTGTTTTGTATATTATTTTACTTACATAACGAAATAAACATCAAATTATATTAAATGATTGTTACATATGTTTATAATGATTCGTCAGGTAATTGCTAATATTTAAGGTGATATCTAAACTGCATAAGAATAAAAATGACAGATTTAACAATGAAAAGACAAGTGGAAGAGAAATGTAGTAAGTTTGACTAAGATATCACTTAACGACAATTGAATTTCAATTTTTTTAATGAAAAATATCTTTTGTTTTTTAATTAAATAATAGTTCGATGTTAGACAATTTTGTTTTAAACATAAATGAGCCGCAATGAAGACATCAAGAAGCTGTTATCGGATCATCTCCTCTCAACGACGATGGAATTTGAAACTAAACATTGATCATTTCTAAAATTACAATTCTTATTCTGTACTTTGTCTAATAATTTTTTCTATTGGTTTGTCAATTATTTCACAGCAAAAATGAATTATCGTGATCAAATGTAATTACTAAGTATTTCATTTGTATAAAATTCAAATACTAAATGTATATTCTTTGCAAATAAATAGTATACTGCAAAAAATTATTTCTGAATCATTTTTCTGCTATTCATTTAATTTGTTATACAGTTATATTAACGTATTTTCAATTTTTCGTCAGAAATATACAGAATTTTTTAGTCAGTTTAAGTGGGTTGAATATAAAAATAGTCCATTTTCAAAGTTGATGTATATCAATACATTTTATTTGTTGTTATTTATAATATATAGTAGTTACAAAAAGTATACAACAAATGCTGAAGTATATTACAATGTATGTCAAATTAATTAAAAGATATCTGCTTGAATGTCAAATGCAATTAAGTTAACTTTTGCTAATATATCTATATATTTCGAGTATACTTTTTTACAATTTTACAAAGTTTTATAAAAACTTAGAATTTCTCATTTTTTTCGATTTATTATTAATATTTGCATTATATTTGATATATTCATTATATAAATATATATACAAATATTAATATATAATATTATTTCTATTTTAACAAATGTAATGTATTTACATTTATTAATTTGTGTAATCACAACTTGTGAGCATGTCAAATAAATTTTAAAAGACAAAAGTTAATTAAGTATAACATTAACATTTTATCATTCATATCATATTAATCAATGTTTTAATGAAATAAATTAATTTGTAACTTGTTTTTATTTATTTATTTTTTTCTTTTGATACAAAATGTCGGCACTTCATATTATTATATTTCCAATTAGAGATGGGCAAGACTTACTCAATTAAATCAATTTATATTAAATATTTATAGCAATACTAAATTGTTACATTTTTGATTTATATATTCATGTTACAAAAAGATATTTTTATGATTAACATTGAAAAGTGTAGTTGATATTGGTGAAAAATTAGAAAATTTTTTATTTTAATTCTGAATGTAATAGAAAAGTAATTAAATTTCAACTAACCATTACTTTGATATATAAAATTAAGTTATATGTACAAACTTCATAAAAATAAGATTAAATTAAATTATTCGATAATTGATTCTATCACATGCAGAATAACATAAAAATTCTCATTTATTCTTTAAATGTACAAACATTATTATATTTTTTACATTTTGTATAAGTAATAGAGTAATTACCTCAATGGAAACTAATTATTAATTAGTTTCCAATCAACAATATATAATTGTATTACATCATTATTTAACAAAATTCCTTTTAAAAGTTCTTGTCTTTTAATGTCGTAAGAACCTTCGCAAAGTTTGTTTTTTAATTAAATTTTGTTATTTTGGCAGTGGTATATTACTTTTACATGTCACTAGTATTATATTTAATAAGTTAAAAAAATGGATTTATAAGTACTAATTAAATACAACATACATACACTTATTTTGAAGTATATTAAATAATAAGTATAATTTTCATGATTATTTTTAATTTAGATTATTGTTTTAAACTTTAAATTTATTCATCATGTCTTACAATATATTATAAGAAAGGTAATTTAATATTATTACAATTTGTAGCAAATATATTTTGATTATAATTTTATAATTGCATGTCTTATCGAATAGTGTGTAATATATTATATACAGTAATGGTATATATAAATTTGTACATTAGTTGAAACATTGAAACTAGCTGAATAATATTGTTTATTGATATGAGATAAGGAAATATAATTCTTAATAATACATATTAAAGCAACTTAAATTATCTCAAAACTGAAGATAACACATTGTTTCGTCTAATGATGGATGAAGCATTTGTACAGTTTCATTACAATAGTAATTATTCTGCCAATTTCAAATATTATTTTATAAGTTTTATAGCATATATTAAATATATATAAATGAAAAAAATAATAAATCTATAATAAAACTACATATTTTAAAGCTGTTTAAAACTTTTAGTACATTAATTCATGATTTGTATCATTTTTACACTTCAAACAAATAATCAAGCGTAAATTGTAATATATAAAACTATATTGTAATTAATTACCAAGAAATTGCTAATCTACTATTAATCTTTAATAGTAAAAATTTCTAATGCGAATTATGTTCAAATGCAAAAAACATATAACATGTTCAATTAAGTAAAACAGACAACAACAATTATTCGCAGTATAATTAATCTATAAACATTTTTGCCAACTTAATTTTTAATCAATCTTGCATCCACACCATGATATACACACAGTATTTAACTTCCTCGTAAAATCACACCTTAACTTAGGTCTCTAGAGACCGGATGATGATGCTTGAAGTTCTGATGACGTTGAGAGCTATAGGCGAGGATCTGTGGAAGTGACAAGTGGAAATGGATGCTGAAAAGCGTCCATCGCGTCGCTTTTCAGCAAGCAATTGGGGCATTTCTTAGTTGTTATTTTTATGACAGAACGGGAACCCGTTCAACGTTCTCAGTACTCTCAAGCCTCTTCACCCGGTCCCTAGAGACTACGTCAAGGTGTTGTTTCGCGAGTAGAAAAAAAACACACACGCAAACAGAAATAGTATATTTCATACCAAAGAAGACAAAAACAGAAATTCGCTACCTCGCACGAGGTAGGAATTTCTACTTGTTTCCTATGGTATGAACCATATTTTTCGTTACGAGGGAAGAAAAAAAAGCATTTTTCAATTTCCTTCTAGGAGCGAAAAGTGCATTTTTCATGTTTGAGTAACGAAAAACAAATTATTTCCTCATTTTTTTATTCATCATTATCTTTTTTCTCCTCGCTTCCATCATTTTTTCACGTCTTATGTCCTCGAGATCCTCCATTATTCCAATCTTCGTTGATACAAATTCTTCTTTTAGTTGTCGAGCAAAATTACTTTCCATAGCTGCATCATCATCGTCATCCAATAGTCGATATTTGTTTTTGTCATAATTGAATATTTCACTGATATATTTACTGTAATCTTCTCCATTACCTTCTTCTTCATCCACAATAAAGTCATCTAATTCCGAATCATACTCATCATCACTTTCAATTCGACCTGAAACAATATAATTATTAAATTAAAGTAAAATTCATCGAAATATATGTCTGCGAAATTGTACAGTATAAGTTAAGTAATTACGTTTATTCATCTTCTTCTTCATCGTTGTTTGAGGTCGTTTCAATGGCCTCACATCGGGGGGCGGAAACTGTCTCGGTTTGATATCTTTCATTGCTGGCTTTTGCGTTGAATTTCTTATTGGTTCTTTATTCACTTTAGCCACAGGTTTGCTTTTTGATTCTTCTGCTTTATATTTAGTCTTACTTAACATCAACTTTTTCTTCTCTTCCTCAAGTTTCTTCCTCATCTCCTCTAATTCTCTCTTCTCGGCTTCTAATTTTCGTCTCTCTTCAGAAATATCATTTCTAGCCTTATCCTTCTCTCTTTCTTTATCCTTTTCTCTTGAGATAATATTCGAACTTACATTCGGCATTTTAACAGGTTTATCCATCGGTTTTTTCGAACTTATCATTGGTTTTTCTTCAGATCTTTTAATGGCATTACTTTTTTCAGAATTAACTTTCTCTTTTTCTGAATTAATTTTCAATACTTTATTACTTGTCGGCAATTTGTTTGACTTTTCTGATTTTACTTCAGGAGTAGATGGCTTGGGTACATCCAAGCCCAATTTTTGTCTTTCCCGTCGTTCTCGCCACTCTTTCTCTTTTTGATATTCCTTTTGCTGCTTTTTTGTCATCGGTCTCTCTTCTTCTTGTTTTGGTTTCACTTCAATCATAATTGGTTCGTATTGCTTCTTCTCCGCAAGCTTCAATAAACTTACAAAATCTATCGGCGGAGGAGCAGGTTTTCTTTTAATTTTTGACTTTGCGTCTTTATCAGACTTTTCTTTATCTTTTTCCTTAAACTTATCTTCATCGTCGCTCTTATCATTCTTTGCATCAGAATCCTTATTTGATTTTCTTTTTCGCCGATGACCTGGTGTATCTTCGATTTCTTGCATTTTTAAAGCTTGTTTTACACGATCCTGCAGAAATATTAATATGTTTAAATCTTTGTATAATTTATATGTAATCAAAACAATAAATATATTTGATTGTCTCAAATAAAATAATAAAACAATATATTTTTGAATTATTAAATTTACATGACAAACTTTATAAAATAATATAATAAAAAGTTTAATATTAAAACCTTAGTTGATGAAATATCTTTGATAGTCTTTTTTGGAGCATCACTAAAGAGAGGTTTTTCTGCTGGCATTTTATTATATTTTTCCATAAGACGGTTGTAATATTCAGATGCTTCTTGCGATGTGTAGCCATAATCATCTTCGTCAGGTTGCGATGGTCCTGTAAAAAAGTTATAATTGAACTTCAGTTTAAAAATATGTCTAAATAATAAATAGTAAGAATAATTTCAACATATAATTACATATTATTTGGGTAAATAATTAGATATACAAAATGTACCTGCTATTGTAATGGCGGTATTTTCATTGTCAACAGCATCAGCTAAAACCGCTTTATTCGCAGCTTTACATACTTTTAAATGCTTATTTATCCTGTTTTGAGTTTTTTGATCTCGCATACTAAGAAGATTCTATAAGGAAAAAAAATTGAATTAAAATACTTTCAACATTTATTATTATTATTATTTATTTATTTATTTATTTATTTATTATAAAAAATTGTTTTTTAATTTTTATATTTGAGTATTGAATAATTATTTCATTATTAAACAAATGAATACATAATTGCCTGAATGTAAAACCAGTTAGTAAATGTAACTGAAATAGTTTTATAGAAATCGTGTCCATCATAGAAGCGAGATATGGGACACGAAAAAGCTGATGTCAACAAACCGTACAAATTTCAACTAACCTCTTTCTTCTTCTTTTCCTCCAATTGTTTCTGTCGTTCCTCCTCTTCTCGCCTTGCCAAAAACTTTTTGATATTGTCTGAAAGCGCTTTCGATTGTTTTGTTTCTTTTTTTGGTGCCGTGTATTTGGTGCTATAGCAAGCCACCTTATTGTGCTACAAAGGAATAAATTCACATGCAAAGCCATTATATAAGATTTAAAGAAACACAATAATAATTTTGATTAATTTATTAACAAACTTTGTTTACCTGTTTCGCCTCACTTTCATTTTTCTGCGCCACATTAAGTATCTCCATAAAATCCATCATTTTGACGATTCTACATCAACTTTTCTCAAGAATAAATATTTGAAGTTTATTCAGGACAACAGCTGCTTTGGGAAGAAATACCTCCAGCGATAGTTCGAGAAACACTGACACTGACACTGTGACAGTTTATAACACTCGAATTGTCGAATGATAACTCGCTTTATGTGAATAAGGATGTGCAACACTGTATCGATATTTCGATGTATCGATATGTCGAACCAAACATATTGGATATTGGTTTTTCTATCGATAATAATTCGTATTAAAAAAGGACACACTTATAGGCTATATTCATAAGTTCATTTGTCTTTGTTTATATTATATGTAAACATAAGCATTTCTCTTTGTTTAATACATTACTTTCGGAGATATGAAAATAACGTATATAAGTTGCATTTTTTTATCCTTCTTTTATACAAAAAAAAATTCGTAGAATGTGTTTTTGAAAATAAATTAAAATCAATTACTCATTTTTATAATGTACTAGCTGAATCGCCGGCTAAACCCGAACGAAAACAGAGTGTTTTCCTATGACTATGGTTGCCAGATTATGACGTAAAAAACGGACACAGAAAAATAGCATTATTAGAAATTACGTATTGTTTATCTCTCTTTGTCCGTTGTTTACATCATAAATAATTTGGTAACCATAACTATGACAGACATAAACGTTCCGCTTTTAAAAAAAAAATTTTTTTCAAAAATACATTCATTTATTTGATAAATTTGTTTGTTATCTCTTTCTCTATGTTGTTGTTGTTGTTCTCTTTAATGGCTATAAACGTTTTCCAGACGTACTGGACCTCTGCGTTTGTACAGTCTGCAAAGTTAATGCCTGGTTTTTTCAGTATGTTCCATGTTTCTTAAATTTGTTAATTAACAACGAGTTAAACAAAGATGTAGCATACTAAAAAGACCAACCATTAACTTTGCAGACTGTACAGTCCGAGAAATTAATGCCTGCCCGTGTTAAAGTTTCCTAATAATTCCAAATAAATGTTGCACAATTCCTAATACACATACAAACCATGTATATGCATGTATACAAATGTTTAAATGTGTGTATTGGGAAATTTGAAACATTTATTAGGAATTGTTTGGAACTTTTAATTAGGGTGGTCTTTTCAGTATGTTACATTTCTGTTTAATTGGTTAATTAACAGCAGATTGAACAAAGATGCAACATACAGAAAAGACCAGGTATTAATTTCTTAGAATGTACCACTGAAATATAGTGGCGTATTCGGTAAATAAGAAGTTTTCATAATAAAAAAGGACAGACAATTTAACTCATATAAGCGTGTCCTTTTTTATTATGAAAACTTCTGATTTACCGAATACGCCATAGATATACTGGAACAGGTACTGACTGACCGTTCGCGAGTAGAGACAGAAAATTTTGAGGGTACCACCTGTCTTTGTCGTAAAGTCTGGTTAAAAAGTTTAAATGTAAACTTTTTAACCTATAAATATATGAACTTGTTTTTCCTAAATTGACTAACGAAATTCATTTAAATGTATATAAATAATTGGCATTTAGAAAAGTTCATGTCAATTAAATTAAAAACAATTTACAAAAATCAACACGAAATATGTATCAATAATTGAATGTACAACAATAGTTTTGAAATTGACTGTACTTCTAGCTTACTGCGCATGCGCAAACTTGTTAGATAAGGAGGTCACGCCCCTCGCTAGCTATTTATCTCTACTCGCTTTCTGCATATTGGTTTAGGCAAACAGTAAGCGTTCCAGCTTCCAGTATATCTATATTTCAGTGGTTTGTCTCTCTTTCTCTATGGTTCATTCAGTCACTCTCTGACTGTCAGAGAGATCAGAGAATTGTTTTTGGTTAATCATTGTTTGGTTGGTAGTAGTGCGCTCGAACATACGACGACGACGATCGACAAAAGTGTTCGAGACGTCAGAGGAGAGAGGGATTTGGTGTTTGTCGCGTGTTAAAACGCGTATGTGACAGCTTGTTAAAAGGCAATGAAGTGAAATCAGTAAGATGATGATGGGCGATCAGTTTCGAAGCAAAGTGGAACAATATTCGCCGAAATCTTCACCGAGGGGCGCGAGATCCCCGGTAGTTTCGCGCCAAGATTCCACCGGGACTCTCAAAACAACGATTTCCCTCGGCAAGAATCCGTCGATCGTACACAGTGGGCCCTTCTATTTGATGAAGGAGCCTCCTGGTAAGTCCTTCTCTTTACTTTTATTTCTTTTATTTTTTTCTTTTTTGTCTTGTTTTTTTGTTACGGTATCGTTAAAGATATAAATCCAATATGAATTACATCATTGTTATTATTATTCACACATATAAATGAATTGTTTGTATCAAACATAACCTCTTGAAATGATATTGTTTGACCCTATTTTCATTGTTATTTTCCAATATATAATGTTTTTATGTTTATTTTTGTTATTATTTCTTTGTAATGTTTATTTTATGATGTTATCTGAGAATATCTGAAAATTCATTTGAATGTTAAGCTTAATTGGAAAAAAGTAATTATTAATTGAAATTAATGCAGATGACATTGAAAATTGACTCAGAAGGTAATGCAATTGGTTATTTCATTGTGTTTTAGGGGAGAGTGAACTTACTGGAGCTACAAACTTGATGGCCTATTATGGCCTAGAACATTCGTATAGTAAATTTAGTGGCAAAAAATTGAAAGAACAATTATCGTCCTTTCTTCCAAATCTACCTGGGATTATTGATACTCCGGGACATCAGGATAACAGGTATTTAATTTTATTTATATATATATATATAATAGTATTCAAAATAAACTAACGAACGAACCAATAAAATTACGATATTTGAGATTTATTCATTATATATTTTTAACTTATGTAAACAAATTATGGTAAACCAATAACATATTAATGTCATTGTAAAATAAATAAAAAAAGTTGAAATATTTTAGTAATTTATGATAAATAACAAAAAATTGTATAAAATATATTATTTGTATGCAATATATAACATTTATAATTTAGGAAAATATACTAATAAAAATTTGTTCATTTTCAGTTCTTTAAGATCTGTTATTGATAAACCACCAATAGTTGGAAAGGAGCTTCTTCCACTAACAAGTGTTCAATTGGCTGGTTTTCGTTTACACCCAGGACCAGTAAGTGAAAATTTTATGACTTGTCTTTTTATTAAATTAGAAATGGAGAAAGCCATTATTCTAAAACTTCAGTTTCTTAATCTAAAATTTACCTATAATAATACCAATATATATCAATCAAATTATTTCAATATTTTAAGACGTTACAGTAACATAATTATATTTTCGTTTAAAATTATTGTCTATCATCTTCTTTTATTGTTTCTTAAATACTAATATATATTTTATTTTGTGCAGCTTCCAGAACAATATCGTTATGTAAATCAAGCACCTCAAAGGAAGCACAAAAACAAACATAAAAAGCACAAACACAAACCTGGAGAAATTACAAGTGGTCAAGAAGCAACGACGACGAATATCGGTGGACCTGATACTCACGAAAAGAAACATAAGAAACAAAAGCGTTACGATCAAGAGGAAAAAGAAGCGCGCAAAAAGCGTAAGAAGGAGAAGAAACGAAAAAAGCAGAAACACAGTCCGGAACATTCTGGTGGTTTAACACCTTCGCAGCACTCGAATTCGTGATCTCAAGAGTTCGTATTTCTCACGAATGCAATGCAAAGCCGCATCGTGAGAGGTTGGTGCTGAGTTTTCGGAATTTGAGTCAAGATTTTTGTTGTCGATTATTGATGACAAAATTCAACGAAATATTAAAAACTTGAAAAAAAAAACAACAAAAAGAAACACTCGAACTGTTCTGAAGTTGAGATTACTTGTATTTAACTAAATTTTCTTGGGAGGGGAAAATAAACGGTTGTGACATTGTTCGTTTGGTGATTATTGTGTGTATGTGTGTATGTAAGGGAAACAATAATCGTGTCAAGATTATCCTCACTGCCCTCCGCCCACTCCGTTTTATATGCAATGCCTGAATCTAAGTTAACGCGGAATAATAACTTATGATTGTACATAAGATAATAAATAAATGGTCATGATTGTAATTTATTTTGTGCCACATTTCTTGTGTCTTTATTTTATATTCTAAAATGCATGTTTTTTGTTGTGTTAAAAGCCAGTGTCTATATGTGCAATATTCCCTCACTAGAAAACTCTGCGCGCTTCGTGCGTTCGTTTTTAATTTGGTAATTTGCATTACATACTTCAAAACTTCATAAAATTGTGAATTTTTCACAAATTTCCACAATTTTTTATGAATTCTTGACATTTTCATCAATTTTTGAACATACATTTCGAAATAATATTTATTGCCGAATTTAAATTTTATATCACGTCTATTCATATCACAGATAGCTTTCTGCGGCGAAATTTGCAGACTAAACACAACCTGAAATCGCATATTGTATATTTCTCCAAAATAATATTATTTTTATGCAAAAATGGAATGACTTTACTTACAATTAAAGATGCTTAGTCAATATTCGAAAATCGTGTAAAACATTAGCTATTATTGGTGGCGCCAATATGCCAATATCGCTAACTTTGCGTACTACCGAAATTCGCTCGCGTTAACTTGCGATTTCGGTAAAACTC
>JABFPJ010002808.1:0-18149 GCA_022817425.1 Gryon sp. ZL-2020
TTGTCTTCATTAGGTGAAATTAGGGCCTGCTTTGGCTTGCCTTTAAGGGCGATATAGAGGGAATGTGTTACATACCTTATAAGGGCCACATTTAAACCTGACAAAAGCCTTTAAAGGCCCCTACGAAAAACTAGGGCATACCTAATAAGGGCCCGAAATAAATTATTACTAGGGAATTGTTACCAAAAAGAAATTGGAATTTTATTGCTATTGTAGCTTTTTTTGTATGTTGAAAAATGGCATTTGTTCGTATTTGGAAAGAGACACGGTACTGCTGGCCTCACAAAAACGATCGTTATTTTGTACTTGGCCAGAGACACTACCGTGTCTCTTGATATCTCGAAATATAAGTTTACACTATAAGAAGTAATAATTGATGAATAAATGTACACCCTGATGGATAAATCTATTCATCCTTTGATCGCGTCAAAACTCTAACCAGGTTCCTCTTTAGAAGTAGAGAATTTCCAGTTGACGAACGCCATAATAATTTAGTAGTTGACGATGTTTGTGAGACCGAGTACAATTTTTAACAACCTTGCAAATGTAATTTTGTCCGTGTAAAACCACCATTAAGTACAATTTAGAAAAAACAAGAACAGCATTTTTTTCTAATTGCATTCATTTAAGATGACGCCAGGATATTTTTGTTCGCGCCATTTCTTATCTGTCTGTTTGTCAAGCTCCTCCATTTTCTTGTTTCGTCACCCTTTCTCTCTACTTGACCTTATTCACCAAGTGAAATGGATTATTTCAAAATAGTACTCGCTTTAGCGCGACTGATGAATTCATGAGAGAAGTGCTACCAAACAAAGGCGTATAGAGGCGTTCCCGTAAACTGGCAGTGACTTATGGCTTTGGGTGTCAGCCCGAATTTGTGTGTTTTTATTTCTTCTCGCATCTTCGTCTGCCAAACCAGAAGATACAACCCACAAAGATAATGTAAGAATGTGATTTTGTGTGTAACCGACCAATAAGATTTTCTTACGCCAATACAGTTAGAAAGTCACTCGGGTTTTGAGTCACACGAAAGGAAGAAAGAAGTTAATATTGACTTTACGTCTTTCCACCATCAGGATACTTATTTTTATTGCAAGTTCTTTTTTTTCTTTGAAAATTTTACTCGAATATCTGTTTTTGTTATACATTTTTGTCTGAATGTATTGATGAATGGAGAAATTATAAGAATCTTATACATACAATTTGTATTTCAGTTGTATTATATATTCACATAAAGTTTAAATATATATCTATCAATAAAAATGAATTTGAATAAGTCAAATTTTGCTTTGAATTCTATGGTGATTATCGAAATTATTCAAAATAGAAAAGTAATTACAGAAGAGTCTGTAAAACGAATACATTTATTCGAATTATAAGAAAATAAAAGTGATTTTTTTTATAATAAAAATTGAAATTTAACTTTCATTGTTAACATTGTTATCATAAATGACTTTAGCTTACATATCAGACGAAAATAATGAAAAATAAGATGTTCAAAGTTTTGGTTTACACGTAAACCTGGCTTTTGTTGGTACATGTCTGTATTAAAATGTATGATTTCTTGTGAAGGATTTGGAATGAAAATAACATTGAAATGTCATGATTACTAAAATGAGATAAAAAATGAAGAACTAAAACTACATTTTGTTCAAGCTGAATTGACTAGTTCACTTTGTTTCGCTTTGCCGAGTCGGAATCGAAATACAAATTTGTTCATCTGTATTAAAGTGGCGAATAGCAAAATTTTGCATAGCTCCTTGGACTGGTGTATGTTTATTCGAAGGAATGAAAGAGACTGGCGCAAATGGCGCAGTTCTTCGAATTGAATAAGGCAACCTAGATTTCGTCCGATTTACTTCGATCCTTTTACAACGAGCGCGTCATTCAGAGTTGTTTTAGAATCTTTGCAGACGCCTCATCTCTTTCAACAAAAAGAGCATAAAACGACGCGCGAAACTGGCGCTTTATATTATGTCGGCCGTCACAAGTAACGTACACTTCGTATTATAACACTTTGTCCTGGCATGCTATCGATTTTACACTTTGATTTGGTAAGATTAAATCGACTGTACTCGCTGAGACAACGTCAATCGCTACCATTTTACTTTCAACTTCATTTCAAATAAGTCAACATCTATTTCACGTAATTGTGATGATGAGCTTTTAATTCGCCTCACGCTGTACACAATAATAAAGTGACGAAATGAAAATAATGACGGACATCAATTTTGTTTATGACACATGCATCGAAAACGTGTCTTTCCTTTTCATAAAAATAGGATATGAACGTGCAGGCATTCTTTTAGTTTAAAGGAGAAAACCTTTTTGTTCTAGCAATGAAAAGTCTAATATTCGTTTTATGTCCTCTACAAAAAATATTGTACATAAGTTGCATAATATTTACTGGGTCAGAATATATGTAACTTTTTGTTACAACATTTTATATATTATTCAGTTTTTCTTTGTGTCGACTAATGAAGTATAGTAAAGTTATACTTAACTTAATAATACGTATATCTTTATTAAATTTAATTTCAATTGTTTAATTATAATTTTATATCAACAGCTGCTGAAATATTGTTTTTAATATAACTTCATTGTTTACAGGATTAATAATTTATGTTAACTTTTTTCACAAGCTAACAAAAATCACTCTTCAGCTGTGACGTTTAGATTAAAAGTAATCCAGCAGCTCAGCAATCACCTTTCTCGAGGTTTTCTCGATTTATCTTCGACACGTGGAATTCGACAAATGTACTACGTGATATCAATATGGATAAGTTACATAGGCGATTTTAGCAGACGTTTCACTTTTTGGAACGCTTTAACATAGAGAATGTTTGTGTGTGGTTATACATGTACCTAGAAATACGTGTTATATATAAAATTATAGCAGTTGCACTGAAAGTCACAATTTTTGGTTTTACGAACGATTTAATATTTTAGATGTTCAACATTTCTAGTTTCTCATTTAACTCGACTTTAATGATACATTTAAAATAGAATTTGCATAAAAAATGTATTAATTTAATTAAAATACTTATAAGTATTCTATTCCTAATTGAAATTAAATCGACTTTGAATTAACAAGCAAATTCAAAGAAAATTACTTACTAAAAATAAGAAAAATTACATATATTTTATATTTAAAAAATTGTTTTCCTAATAAAGCTCATTCTATTTATCGAAATGTCGCAAAAATAGTACAAATTAAGAGAACTATTTCCTATATATTTAACGAGTTTAATTTTAAGCGTTTGAAGTTTTTAAACAAGTGAAACTAAGTAAATATGTGGAGCATATAAAGACATATACTATATTTATTGCGTATGCTTATTTTAAATTAAAATAATATTTTTCATCATGCTAATGTAAATATGTTTTCACACTTCCTTTACTTTCTTCATCTACGCACAACCACATTTATATATACGTATACTTTCATACATTATCCAATTTTCTGATATATTCAACTTTATACTCAGATATGGATAATGAAAACTCGATATGCAACGTTTGAAAATTATATGAATTTTACATTTGATTATGAACCTCGTGTGGCAGATTACCAATTATAGCAAGTGTTGAAGTAAAAGTTCGAACATAATCTTCATCTCAGCTGATGTGCACTGCATATATGAAGTAAATATCTTCAAAAATGTTCAATGGAACATATATTGATTAAGGGGACTCTCCACGAAAATGGCTATTTTCCTCAATTTCAGTGCAATCGCCTTGATTTTTTGGTGATTAGTAGAGTTCAGGTCCCTAATTAATAATATGTATTAAAAACTGAAAAAAAATCATTTGTTCATGAGTTATTAACAAACAAATGTTGAAAAACGCCCATTTTCAAAAAGATACTGGGATCTTAAATTACAAGCAATTTTATTTTTATTGGCGCCATTCTGTTCCTTATTTAGAGGACTAGGTAAATTACGGACAGATTTTTAATAACTATTAATAAACAAAAGTTATAGACAATAATGTGAAATCAAGCCAAAAAACGCCAAAAAAAAGTGTGTTCTGTTACTTTATTGTTTATAACTTTTTTTTATTAATAGTTATTCAAAATCTGTCCGTAATTATCCTAGAGGAATAAATTCTAAACAGTTTAAAACAAAAAAGAAGCCAATCGGTTGAAAATTGAGCTCCCACCAACATTTCAAATTTGGAAAATCGATAAAAATAAGTTTACGAAAAAAACGCATTTGAAAGTTTCAGATTCATTTTCTGCGGTTTACATTCTTAATTGATTTAAAAATACATAATAATTTCATTATTATGATGATAATAAACACAGATGATGATTGTCAAAAAATATCATAAAATCTAATGTTTTTAGGTTTACTTGTCACATAACAGCAAAAAAAACCGCCGTAAAAGCATTTCATCCGCCCTTGCATCGATGTGCATAATTATTAATTTCATGCATTTTTAAAGAGTGTTTCAAAAAAATAAAAGCATCACATGAAAGAAGACACTTTAAAGTATCCGAAAACTCAAAAAAAATTTTTTCGGTTTTTTTTTTTGAAATTTCGTCATTTTTGCGTGGAGAGTCCCCTTAAAACCGAAAATGATTTGTTTGGAAGAATGACTAACAATTAACAAACATTAAGATAAAAATTAAAATAGTTAAGTTATTTGAGTATAGTAGAAAAATATATTAAATTTCGTTTTACTTTATTTAAAAGATCAATAATGAAAGAACATCATTTCATATCATTTGAATCATAATTAATGTTTCAAAAAAGTATAGTAATAAGCTTCATGTTCTTATTATTAGTATAGAAATAAAAAATAGTAAGTAATTGAAAATGACTTATCTTAATCAAGCAAAATAAGAGTTCATTAATGTTGAAGTATACTGCGTTAATGTGAAAAGTCAAATTCACGAATTCGCAACAACATATGAGAATGAAAGATTAAAATATTCAGGGGTTAGTCGTCCTAAGAGAGCGCCCGGCTTCCAAATGTGTCATTGCCGGATGGGAATTATGAGTCTTTGGAGAGTTGATAATTCCTCGGAGCCACGCGTGGAGCACGGAAACATGTCGCGATGCGGATGTTCCTCGTAACTTTTAGTCGCATAATCTTCCTAGAAAACAGTTCCAAAAATTATGACTCTATGGGGCTTGATTATTACGCTTTTTATCGCAAAGAGTGTGAAATTCTTTTACCGTTGATTGCACATTTATTTTACAAGACAAGAAACTGAAGCAGAAAACAAAAAGCTATCCAATAAGAGATTACAAATGTATTTTGTTATTTTATATCTGAATGTTGTAAAATATTATTATTAAATTTTTATTTTGAATATACAAGAATTTGTAATGCAATATGTTTATTAAAAAAGAACATAATTATTTTGTAAAGAAGATTGCGCATTATGATTACGTTATATTAAATTTAAAAAATGTCAAAATGATCTTGTAAACGTGTATCTTACAAGAAAATATCCATTTTCTTAACATTTGATATGTTTGTTTGTACTATATGTGATATTATTATTTGTATCTTATTTGTTTTTTGTCATTTTCTATTTCTTGCTTCTTGTGATTAAGATCTGCTGAATTTTCTTTCTTTTAAAAAAGTGTTGGTGTTTGTTTTATCTTTTGATTAAAATAATACAATTATTTAATTTATGTTGAAACCGCTTTGTTTATAACATTTATCATGAAGAAATCTACTTTTCTCTATACATTATTATAATAATACATTATTAACAAATAATTTAATCATAGCTATTCGTATAGAATTGTTAAAGTAATATTCGAACGTTGAATACTTATTTTTTAAAACTTTTATATATAAAGTTATCTTTTAATTTGCATAATTTAAGATTCTCGTGTATATTTAATTATTTCAGAATTTTTATTTATAATGTTAGAAATGAAGCAGAGATATTTTTTATTTGATTAAAATGAATAGAATAAAAATTACGTTTGCTATAATTATTGAGTTAAAAAGAAATCAGAAATATCTTAGTGATGGACACGTCTGAAATCTTTAATATTTTTAAAATGGAAACTCATTTGAATATGAAAAGAACGAAAATAAATCTGAATT
This sequence comes from Gryon sp. ZL-2020, assembly GCA_022817425.1. Classification (NCBI taxonomy): domain Eukaryota; kingdom Metazoa; phylum Arthropoda; class Insecta; order Hymenoptera; family Scelionidae; genus Gryon; species Gryon sp. ZL-2020. The sequence continues at coordinate 6,073 of JABFPJ010002808.1, forward strand.
TTAAATTTTGGATTATTGTATACCCAAGTAGAAATTTGCGACTTATGTACGACTTGCTAGTCGAATCAACGTTGTGAAGACGTTGTTTGTATACGATGGATATCCAACATTGTACCAACATTAAAAAGAACATAATATACAATACTGTTTTAACATCGGTTTTAAACGTCGAATAACTGCGTTAATTTAACGTCTTAACAATGTTAATTGATGTATAGAAATTAATCAGTTATACAAATATCGTGCAACAGTATTGTGACAATGTTGTTACTACCTTTGTTATTGATGTTGTATAATTATAATTGATTTTACTATGAAAACAATTATAAATTATATTGTTAAAAATGTACTAAATAAAATGAAAATAATTAAATGTTCTATTCATAGAAATAATTTAAAATGCAAGTGTTTCTTTTCATAATTTAAGTTTCCAAATTTAAATTAGTAAAATAATGTACATAGTAAAATACCATTCAATTAATTTTAATTAGACTGTCTATTTTGCAATAAGAAATGAAAGTTTTAAACTTTATATTGTATAATTGTATTGTTCGAAGAAGAAAAGGTTCTTCATTCTTGAAATATGAAAAGTTATAAATTTCAATAATGTTTCCTGAATACAAAAAAAAACTTTGCAGCGAAATAATCTTATGACATCATGATATTCTTGCAAAATCTCACCAAGAAATTTAAGACTCATCTCACAAGTACACCCACTATTTGTATCTTCTACAAAACATCTTAAGGTACTGTAAAACCAGCAGTTTGTCATTTTGTTTCCCCGGTTCTGATACTCGTTTTACTAGTTTCATTCGTCAACTTTTAATATCGTCGACGTATGAAATATATCATTCTACAATTTTTGCCGACAAATTCATCTCATAAAGTAACGGATTGGACAGTAACACAATGTGATATTCATTACAACGCATAGTGTTACATTTTTTATAAGTTCATTTAGTTTGTTTTATCAGAGCGATTTGCTTGACTAAAAGTGCGATGTAAGAATTGAGGTGAGAAGAATGCCGTGACTGCCGTTTTGTAAATTCGAGTGGCAGCTTCAAAGAATTTGAAGAAGATTTATAACATTCTTTGTCTTTTTCGCAAGAGGATGTTCTTTGAATGGATATTCTGTGTAAAGCAGGTCTTAGCGATGCAAATACGACATCCGTTGTATAGAACACAGTTAGAATTTAAAGGGACGGATAATGTGGAGCAACTACGTGCTCGTCGTCCAAAAATTCGAAATTACCTTTTCGAGCTGATAAAAGTGTGATAACATCGTGCACATTTTGACAACGAACAATATTTTTCTATGCAACCACTCAATAACCTTCGTTGAATTACACTATTACTCTATTCTATTTTGTCTCAACTTGAAATAACAAATAACGTGTCACGTAACGATGATTAGATCGTGTTCTATAAAAAGTAAATTGTTTTTAAATTGATAATGTCTAATATATAGTGCTTGTTATGTGTATCATCATTCTAAGAAAAATATTTAAATATAAAATAATGCTAAGTAAAACATAATCTTAAGTTAGAAGAAAGGTTGCTGTGTAAAACCTCTCACGTGTCTGTTCTTATGGCTTTTATTGCACATCGTGTATGCAACAAATTACGTTTTAGAAAAGGTACTCGCGACACAGTCGGAATGTTTGATAATCCATCAAGATGTATACAGCGATGCTCGCCTTTGATACAGAATCTGTCTCTACGCTTACATTAGATTCGAACTTTACGAGTAACAAGTTAACATTAATTACATTTAGTTTCTTGTGCAGCGACTCGTGATTTTACAAATGTTTGAAGTAAATCTAATAAACTTGTTATTTATCGATTTCCAAGAGAAAAAAAACCGGTGTTTGCATTGTATAATATTTTTACTTAATTTTTTATTTTGTATTATTTTGTATTATTTTATAGTTTTTTTAATTATTTTGAACATGAATAAGAATATATGTAGTTATCAATAAAGTTACTTTTATGTGCAATTCATTCAACGAGGTTGTTGATTAAAAGTTAACCAAACAATACGTATTTTTTAGCAGAATATCATGTTATTTATTTATTATTTTTTTCAAAACTTTTGAAAGTATCTATTGATATTGAAAAAATCGCATGCATATTGAAAATTTATAAAACTACTTTGATCTACGATATAAATGACCAACAATCAAGCGCTAAACAATATTTCTTTTCTGTTTGTATTACTTTATGATGACAATATCTGCATTTTACGAAATATTGAATTTAATTAATCAATTTTTGAATTATAGATTTTACAATAATATTCTTGCTTATATCGACGGGAAACATATATAAAAAATGTTGAATATATTTTTTTATTCCAGTTTTTATTATTCAAAATATTATAGATAACAAGTCACATGAGACATATGTGTTTTCTAAAATTTGGTCACGTCGATACTAGAATTTGTCAAAGCTTTTATGATTTACGATATACGCTTGACTATTTTGCATATATCAGGTGTTGAAAGACCAGTAGTACGCTTGGAAATTTGTCAATCATTTTTATATTCAATCCCATATTGACCATCGACTTTTACTGTCTGTCTCTCTTTTTCTTTTATGAAAATATTCAATTTTAAATAACAAAAAATCATTATTACGATGATTAAATTCAATTGATTTTTAAAATAAATGTCGATTGAAAGAGGTTCTTCATTACATTCATAATACATGAAATTCTTTTTCCGAACACATTATTTTTAAATTATTAAAAATTATCTAACTTTTTTCTTTAGCGTGAGTACTTATCAATTTTGAACTCAGCGACACATGGTGACTTTATATCAATAAATTACAGTTTAAAAATAGCGCGTTCAGTGTATAATATATCATTATGCTGATAGTAAATGATGTATCAGGTAATGTCTTGAAAATGCTGAACGAATTTTACAAATCGTTCAAGACTTCTATTAATAAATATTTCTTGTTCGACGTAAGCACCTGCGAAAACGACGCTTTGATACTTAAGACGATAAAGTTGTCAATCAAAGAACGTTGAGTTAGGAATAATGCCGGCGGACTTTCGCACGAGGGAAGTTCGATCATGAAACAGTCGTTAACCGGAATCCACAGTGCCATCTGAATTTGTATCGTCAGGACGAAGTGAGGAGGCGTGGAAGCCCATAGAACGCTGGCACTTGTCAACGACAGTTTGTCGATCGCGCGAGCCTCTTTTTCTTCTTTCTCCAAGATAAATAACAGTAAATAGCTTCGATACGTCGCGCACACATTGCCATCTTTTGGCATCGTTGACATGGAATAAACGAGAAAATCTATTACCCGTGAAAGACGACGCCAATGCGAAGACAATCCTGCACTGCCACCATCACAAGAAAATGAGAACATACAAACTAGGTGTATAAATTCAAGTACAAAATTTAACTCCACTTTCACACTGCATCAAGTTACTTTCGCACGACACAGTCATCAACATTACCTTACTTTAAGTTTTCACATATTTAATCATTTTGTTTGTATAAAAAATCATACAAAATTACGAAAAAATGTATATGATTGAAGAGTATGTTTTAGTTGAGTAGGATTAATGCTGAAATTATAATTGAACGATCAAATTTAATTAGGAATATCATTTTTGGTAACATACGCAGGACAAAATGATAAAAATGTAATTTTTAATGGAATCAAAAATAAACATAAATATTATGAAGGAGTATAATATACAGTTAAAGCTTGATTGTGTTGTTGTTTAATTGAATAAATTCAAAAAATTGTATCATAGGACAATAGAATTGGGTAATTGTATTATTCATCAATATTTGAGATTCATTAATTTTTATATACTATATAAACTGTTGATAAACAATGCAGCTACTGTTATTTTACAAAAATACACATGCAATTTCAAATAACGTTTATTGAATTCTACTAAATATAATAAAATATGAGAAATTCTGCATATATTGATTTGGATAAAATATTGATATTAATTCTTCTAGTGAAATTATAACTATAATATTTCCTGAACTAAAACCAAAAACTATTAACATTATGAAATGAATGAGAATGCATATCCTAAAACATTCACATTATATACTAACTGTTCGACTCAAACTTCTACCGCAATTCTAGAATATATATTTCATGAAGAACAATGCTTTTTACTAACTACTCCGTCAAATTTTACGTACCGACATAAACTTGCCCAATTATCTTGTGCCTAAGTTTAGTGAGGTTTAATTAAATTTAGTCAGACTATATTAATCTTTATTTCATTAAGCTTTCATGGAAGCACTAATACTTTACCTAATTTCCGTAATTAATCTCAAGCTATCTATCTAGTATTTCACACTAAGAGAAACTAAATGTGAAACAATAGTTGATAAGTAATTGAAAATTGTACGAGATCATTATTTAATGCTGGTTTAATAACAACAAGAACTTTTAAGTACAGTAAATCTGTGCTGGTTAAACGATTAGTTAATGTTTGCTAAATGTTCATACAATATTTCGCTCTTTTGAAAATATATAGATATACATGAGAATGTATATATAAGATATATAACTTTTATTTAATCATAATTTAAATTATCATTTTTTTACTAATTTTTAATACTATTACTAAGTAATCGTCATCTTCTAATTAGTTGCTATCATTTCATCTTCATTTTTTGAAATTTTATGATAGCTGACATAAAGGATTCGACATTTTAGCGGCATATCAAACAGATATACAAAAGTTATCGACGAAATACTCTCTTCAAAGCATTCTTCATAGAAAAACAAAAATTAACACCACGACACTTTGATATTGATGCACCAGTTTCGTATCGATGTCAGAGACGTAAAGAAGTCTCGCTATTATCGTGCTGGGAAATAAGTAAAATAGGAGTCCGAGGGGTGATTTGGTATGTGAGACGAGAGTAATGTGAGGTCCTTAGCGAGGGAAATGGCTGTGATGTAGGCTCATATGGTACGTGCCGGAGATCTTTTACGATACAATGACCCAGCAGAGAACCACTCCTTGAATTCCCAGAATCGTTTATCTTTCATGCAATGAGCTTCACTTCCTTCTCACTGTGCCCTAAGGAGTATAGATTGACTTGAATAATTTCCAACAGTTATAGCTTTATAATGTGGTCAGCTTTTTATTTGTTTTGTTTGTGGTTTTCTGCTTCGTCTTTTTTTCCAACGGTTATTTATGTGCGCACAAACAATTGCGATATATCTTTCTTATTTTGAATGTAAAACAATGAGTTAATGAAAAGAAACATACTATCAAAACTACTTGGTCTGTTTTCCATTGCAAATTAAAGAAATAGAAACATTGTTTCTTATTTTGTAACTCAGAGTATTCGTTTTTATTGTCTTCTGTAATTGGTTTTCTTATTGTTTTTCTTTAATGCAACTTTATAATTCTCGCTTAATTATTTCAGATTAGCAGTACTCTTGATCATTTTCTGTTTTCTGCCGATTCCGATTTTTTTATTGTTGCTATTCCTCGAATTGATTTTATTAACCAATTCATTTACAATAATTTCATTATTTATTTTATTTCAGAACTATCGAGAAATTGAATTAATTGCTTTCTAATTAATATATTATAAAGTATTTCTATTGAAAAATATTATTATCGAAAAAGAAAGTTGAGAAATGGTTATAATTTATAACGTCTTGAGATTTTTACCACGTTAAAATTCATAAACATTCGTCGAAATAGACAATTTACTGAGCCAAAGTTGCACCTTAAGAGCGCAATCAGCTGCGTTATCTAGCTTTTTCAATATAGAATTTCTATTTCTTTTTAATTCTTTTGACTAGTTAATTTGTTTATAATATTTAATATTGTTTATTAACAAATTATTAACAAATTATTATTTTTATCTTACTATATTTTGTATCTTTGATCTCGATTTAGTATCTCAGCAATTGGACTGTTTCAATACCACCAGGAGAATGCTAGTCTATGCATTTAAGTAGGCCACGCGACGACTGTATTTGTAGGCAAGATTACGATTGTGCACGTTGTCTATCGTGCACAGTTCTATTGTGCAACGTTTCTTTCATGCACTGTTCTTTTGTGCACTGTTCTTTTGTGCACTGTGCTTTTGTGCACAGTTTGATCGTGCACAGTATTAGTTGTGCACTGTTCATTTATGATACGTATAATTGAGCACTGTACTTTCGTGCACTGTTCGATCGTGCACCATATCAGTCGTGCAATATCCCACATAGAAATTTATGACGTTCACAGTGGGTCCAACGTTGGTACAACATTGTTTATCCGACAATTGGTAAACGACATCTTATTAACGGCAAAACTATTAAATAATCAAAGTTGTTATGTTGTTTTCAATGTCAGAGATCAACGTTGATATGACACCAAAACAACGTTGGGATACTATCATAGAGTTCTGTGTATTTTTCCAATGTTTTTCCGACGTTGCTTATATATGTTGATTTGATATTATTACACAATACTGTAATCCGAAGTTGATACAACCTTAAAACAACATCAACATTTCGTGGTTGATAAAAACGTAGTTTGTCCACGATTATCCACGTTTGTCCTTGATTATAATCATGTTTATAATCAAGGTAGTTTCCAAATGTCGTTTCGACGTTATTTTTTGTACGTTGTAATAACGTCGTCATGCAATGTCAGATACCAGAGTTGTTGCGACTATGGAACAAAGTTGGTTACTAACGTTGTGTCGACCCTGTTGTGTGCGCTTCACGTACTCTTTTTAATGTCTCAGTTTTCATAAACAATTTGAAACAAAATATTCATTCATTCAAGTTAGAATAATGAATAAATCATTACTCATTATTCATTCAAGTTTGAATAATGAATAATTCATTATTCATTAATCATTCAAGTTTGAATAATGAATAATTCATTATTCATTAATCATTCAAGTTTGAATAATGAATAAATCATTATTCATTATTTATTCAAGTTTGAATAATGAATAATTCATTATTCATTATTTTTGCTTATTCAAATACGAGTTAATCGAATAATGCCCAACCTTGTACCGACTACCTGCTCAAATAACCCGGCCGTTTCTAAAAAATCATTTTCGTTTTAACTTTTCATTCTTCAGCCTCATAACCAATGCCGATCTTAAACATATAAAAAAAGCAATAATGAAAATAATTTTTATTGCTACAATTTTATTGCCATCTCAATTTATCTCAATTTCCTGTTGTATATCAGTTAATTTTTTCTTAACTTATAAATGAATGATTGCATTTATTATTCATTTACATTACGTCTCATATCCATCCCATAAGCTCCCCAAAATTTTCTCATCAGTTTTCCATAAGCATCATTAAAATTCCCATAAGCTATCCATAAGCATACTTAAGACTCCTATAAGTTTTTTATCAGCTTTCCAATATACTTTCTATAAGCTACGCATAAGTTTTCTATAAGCTTCCTACTTCCCATAAGCATACCCTATCTATCTCATAAAAATCCTATAAATATTTCATAAACATTATATGAACATCCCATAAACGTTTCTGAAACATCCCATCAACATTTCGTAAGAATTCCCTAAGCATCGCATAAACATCCCATAAAGGTCCTATAAACGTCCCATCAACATTCCAAAGACATTCCATAAACATACCATAAGTATGTCATAAGCTTCCCATAATTAATGTTTAGCCTCGTTTTAGACTTACTAACTGGTAGTTGTAAATACTTCGCCCTAATTATGCCATAACAGACTTACAGATATATTGCGCTATCATATATAATAACTCTCTGAATATAAATAAACTACAAAATAACTGATAGTCATATTTTAACCATGTTTTAATCTCATTAGCTGGTAATAATAAATATTTGGCCATAACTATGCCAAAGCTGGCGCGTAGAAAAGTTGTTATGGCGTTAAAATCATTATTGTTTTACAATTTAACGTATAGTTATAACTGTTTAAAGCAAAAGAAGTCTTGTGTTGCGATCAAGAAATTTGTCCGAAATATTTGTATCGTAAGCTATCTTTCTTAAGACACGATCTCTCTTTATCGTACCAAAATTTCTTTTATTGAGTTTACATTACTTTTTTAGAAATTCATAAAAAGTATTAATTTCTGTTCATTTTTAAATATCCGATACTTTTCTTGAATTATTAGATAAGTAATGCCCAATTGACCGTAACATAATAATTTCTTGAATGCTCAATAAATAACATTTTAATTTAAAATATTCAGTATAGTACTGAACTTCATGGTCCAGTGGATAAAGTACGAAACCAGAAAGTTGTGGGACCGGTGTTAAATTCCTACTACCAGAGGATTTTTAAAATACTAAATTATACCATAAAATAACGAAAAATTAACTAGTAACAAGAAAATTATAATTAGAATATTAAAAAAATATGTAAGAAATATTATAAAGTATTCTTTATAAGTAAGTAAATTACTACGAATTTCATCGTAATTTCGTATATTACCAGTAATACTCTAGTAGTAAATCAGTACAATACCTATGCTGGCACAATTATATTACTGTACTATATCGGTACCTAATTATCTACTAATATTTTAGTTTACCAACATTGTGCTAGTTTCCAATCCATTTGTTCATCAATACTAAATCTGCATTGAGTTACAACTGGGCCTTACTCCGACTGGCGTTATCATTTCAGTACAGAAACCTGTAGAATTAATACAAATTCTGTACTACCTGCCAATACTGGCAAATCAGTGACAGTATTAGGCCATATTGTATTTTCTTTTTGTATCCCTTTACATTTTTCTTACTGGCATTTGTTTCTTATATTTGTCATCACTAAGTGGCTGTTAATGGAAGACCAAATTATCGTTTTTCTGGGACTTACATGATGGCGAAGGGACGTTTTAGCCAGGGACTTTTTAAGTCTTCACTAATCCGTTACAAATTCTAAAAATATTACCTAACATGAAACATCTGTAATCTTACGCGGAGAATCAAAAAAAGACTGTCTAATTTGCGATTTAAATGACTCATTCCGGAAAGAAACCCATCATCATGGAAAAAAGCACATATCTTTCGTCGTTTATGTACGTCACTTGATCTTTCGATCCGTTCTACGACTTCAGCAGTTTGGCGGTTGAAAAAGTCCGTCCCTCCGAGTCGAGGCAAATTGGAAGTTTTATTAAGCTCGTTGGAAGGAAGAATCCTGCCCCTCTTCCGGCACTCGCGTGCCAGAAACCATGTACGGCAAGGTTATCTGGAGCATTCGTTCACCTAACTCTTCATGATTACTTCATTTTTATTTTTTTATTCCATTTGCAACGTAAACATTAAATACTCGGCGAATTCGTCGTTAATATTTGCTTATCAACATTATCTATCCGGAATGTATAATGAATTTAAAGCAGCGTCCAATATTTACTTCATAGAGGAAAGTGTCTAATAACCGTTGAAAATTAAACGAAGAATGACCGCGAATGAAAAACGAGGTTACAATGCGAATGAGGGTAATTTGATAACTTAAAAAAATGTTCGAATGTTAAATAGAGGAAAATTGTGAACACAACATAGAGTTTTAGTTCTCTAAGTTCTTTACATGAATGATGTTGAAAAAGATTGCTTCAATTAAAACGTCAAATGACGTAGTATTAAAATTGTGTTCTTTTTTTGCTTTCTTCATGCTCATTTTTACTACAGAAATACTGTAACAAATTGTATTATGCTCAAGATTATATGGAGACATAAAAAGATTTAAAAAATAATGTTACATAATTGTTACATAACTTTTTATAACGTTGTTTTATGACTGCGGATTTCTACGGTGATACTTATTTACATATTTTTAATTCCTCTCAAATCAAACCAGTGTATTAAGAGGTAGTTTTTAAAAAAAGATTCCGAAAATGGAATCCCATTACATAGACATAAAAAGTTTCTTATCGTAAAAAATAATGCGATTTGTAAGGATACAACAGCATATTAAAAGCAATATCTTATGCATAATATGTATGAAGCGAAATATTATACTATCATTTTAGACTAAAATGCTAGTTTAATATTATTATTTTTTAATTACTTGTCAAAAAATTGAAATACAGCAATATCAGGTTAGTTATATAATATCATGATGGAACTAAAGTATATTTTTTACTGAGCAAAATTTAGAAAATAATATAACTTTTAATGAAACTCTTGTTTAAACAATGTCTTTTTAAATATAACAATAATAAATCATTATCATTTAAAATCTATAAGTAAAATTTCTTTTTTTTTTGGAGAAATCTTTAAAACAGTATTTTAAAAATTAGACTAATGACTATAGTGAAATGACTAATGCCATTTCAGCACCATGCGTCTGCTCTATTTCTTATACTTCTTTAATGATGTGAATTATTTTTCTTATGTTAATTTTAATTAACTTTTTTATGTTCGTAACTTATTTGATATTATTCATTGAATATACTTACAACTAATCTTATATAAAAATATTAGGAATATTAATTTCTAATTTGAGAATATTACTGTATTCAATTTCATACTTCAATTATTTTTATTTCAAATCTGTAAGTAGATGATTCATTTATCATAATATATATTCTATAATAACCCCACAGCCAACTTTAAAATGTGTTTTTCTTTTAAAGAATATATCCAATTTATTAGAATATATACCTCACAGCCTTGATGATTCATCTAAATTCTATTTCTTAAGGAATACAAAAAAAATTCTATTGCATGCTGAATAATGTTGAACTTGAGTGACAAACGATTGTGTAAAAATAATAAACCCGTGCTATTTCAATCCTCTCGGGATTTAGCAGGTGAACACGTAACTCAACTTACTCGAGTAAATGCACAAAAAGCAATAAAACCAATGAGAAAAGACGAAAGAAAAAAAAGCGTAAGGAAAAAAAGTAAAAAAAAAATAAAAAGAAAAAAGCGAAAGAGTGTCGTCGTTGAAAACAAATTTTCCAATCAGCGCCGCGTGCAAAACGCTTTGCGAATTACAAGCGAGTTTTCTCATCTCAAAAATATGCCCGCTTTTTGTTCAGAAATAATTTCTCGTCGAGTGGTTTTAATAGTTCCTTTGCGTTGAGTCTACCGACATAAGACGTTCGTACAGCCCATTTTATCACCCAAAGTCCATTATCGCACCTTTTATTCATCGTCCTCTGCAATTTCTTGGTAGATACGCCACGCAGGAACCTGTGCATCAACCGCGTAATTTGAAATTTACATGCCTAGACCAGCGGTGAATAGTCAAGCGCGCGCACAAGAACGAGACAGAGCTATTGCGGAATCTGCACCAGTTGGCCTTTGTGCTCGCGACATAACAACGCGCGTGCCGAAACTTGCTACAATTATGATGTTACGCCGCTTTGCATCGTAAACGTCGTAAAAACGATTGCGACTTAATGAACCCTTTGAGTCTTCTTTCATGCAAAAATCACAAAAATGCAGAACGCCTTCGTCACTTGATTAGAATGTCATTTCAGGTTTTGCAAAATGCATTTACTTCGGAGGTAAACATGTAATAATTATACTAATATTAACATTTTAAAAATCAACAAATTTTATTTGTATAGATATTTTTTTTAATCAAAAATATATTTATATGAACAATTTCAAACTTTAAAATTGAAAAATACAAATCTATAAATTCCTCACAAACGAAAATATAAAATATAATCAAGGGACACGGTAGTGTCTCGCGCCAAGTTCAAAGCGAGACACTACCCTCTTATTCTTTTACATGAAATAGCCACTTTTTGCCTCTAAAACAACAAATAAAATCAAGAGACACGGTAGTGTCTCGCGCCAATTTCAAAGCGAGACACTACACTCTTATTCTTTTACATGAAATAGCCATTTTTTGCCTATAAAACAACAAATAAAACAATCACTATATTGTTTTTTTCTTATTTTTTCTTATAGACAACGTCATTGCAAACAAAACTAACTTTAGAAAACTAAATTCGGTTGAATTAATGAAACGTTATAGCATGTCAAACATTGATGTTTTTTTTTTTTTTTTTGTAAGACCCAATTTCTTCAGACTAAAATTCAGACAGATTAAAAATTTTTTTTTTTTTTGGTTTAACAAAATTTTTTT
>JABFPJ010002809.1:0-18148 GCA_022817425.1 Gryon sp. ZL-2020
AGTCTTACTAATTTTTCATATTTAGAGAGTGGAATTATATTCATTTTGATAATTCTTTGTTTCAAATATAACTTTATTGCTACCTTGAGAGTTTATTAGTAATGATGAAGCAATAAAGCAAACTCAGAGCGCGCGTAGCGCGCTTTGTTCTAGTAAAACAAAAATTTAGTTAAACTGTGAAGTAAAAGCCAAGTACAAAAAAAGTATAAAAATTAAGAAGCAATGACTGTTAAAACATTTATTATTATTTACAATATTTAAGTAAAATCAGAATATGAACCTTAAAATTCAAGAAAAATGAAAAACATAATAATATCACTAAACGTATTCTCAAAATAAGGTACTGATATCAATAAATATGGTCAAGTAGATTTTCAAATTTCAATTAAGGAATCTTTAATTTGATGAGTAAATCTAGATTAAAATCTAATTTATTAATCACATGGTTCAGTACATTAACTAAGTTTACATTGCAATTTTTTCTCTCAAAAACTCCAAAATGTTGACTTATAATTCAGCTACTTGGCGATCTGCCGATAGAAATCAATAAAATGACTTCAAACGTATTCTTTAGTGACACTATTTTTCATTACTGGAAAATTTGGGTGATACAGAAAGTAAAACATGTTACAAGTATATACATAAATATTTAAATTAATGGTATATAAATTAAAAGCTATTATTATGAAATCACGTAGATTAGTTGATTATGTTTGAGCCTAGTTTTGGCCCTATTAGGTGTTAGTAATTATGGCCATAATTATGCCATAACATGGTCATAGATACACTGTACTATCATATACCCCAACAAGAATGCAACGTTGCAGTAACTGTAACGTGTGAATGTCCAACCTGAAAAATGTTGCAACAATGTTGCATCAACATTACATCAATGTTGCATCAACGTTGCATCAACATTGTATCAACGTTGTAGGAACGTTGCATCAACGTTGCAATGTTTTTGCAATGAATTTGAAGTAAAAATTGTTGTTACACAATTTCAAACAAGTTTAAAATTTTCGTTACATAATTTTATAAATACCCACATATGTGTAATAATGTATTTCCTGTGCTGATATTAATATTGCAACGTTGACGCAACGTTCATGCAACGTTCATGCACCGTTCATGCAACATTGCTACAATGTTGATACGACGTTCTCGCAACGTTACTACAACATTACTGCAACGTTGCATTCTTGTTGGGGTAAAAACCGTATTACTATAAGTGCACTGCAAAATGACTGATAGCCATATTTGGCTATGTTTTGCTCTCATCAACTGGTAACTAGTAACTATTTGGCCATAAGTATGTCATAAGAGGCTCATAGATGGTATAATAACTGTTATGGTATAATAATCATTATTACAGTACAACTAGTCGTATAAGAATAGTTGTTTGAAACAAAAGATTAACCATGTTTGATTACCATAATCTGGCCATTTCTTGGCCTTATTATTTGTCATTTATGAGAAGTTGGCTTTAGCTGGACCTTAAGATGTACATCATTGTGTTATATTTGTATCAGAACTGTAATTATGTTACATATTAGCATGTAACAATGGTGTATTAGTGGTGTTGTAGTGTAATTATTAGTGGTGTATTAGTGTGAAATAAAAGCAAAGTACTGATCATTATTGAAGCCATAATTTGGCAATTTTTGACCTCATTATCTATTATTTCTGATAAGGTGGCCTCAATTGGGCCAGGAGAGGTTCATAAATGTATTATATTTGCATTATAACGTTAATTATGTTACATATTATGATAAAACATTAATGTATCAGTCTGAATTACTCGTCCGGAATCTGAACATGAAGAATTAGAAAAGAAGCAAATTTGCATAAAAAACGACAAGTAATAATGTGCAAAATGATGTGAGAAGTCACATGGAAAATTACGTATTCAATATTAATATAAGCAAGACAAATAACTTTTTTCTCAGGCATATATATACATAAAAAAGAAAATTACATTTTTTTTTCATTGTTGGATGGATAATTTTTTTGAGTTGGTACAATCTGTTAATTAAAATATAAGAAACTTCATTAATCATAAAACATAAATAATAAAGATTATAAACGCAAGTTACTGTTATTTCCACAGGATATGCAAACATGCCGAAAGTGGTGTACAGCATTACATTTCTTTCATTGGCTTGAGAGATTCAAGTGTGTTTTTTAAAGTTACTACCGTAGTCACTGGTTTTGTTTAAAAAAATTAGCGGAACTTAGCGGTTATGCAAGATAAATGGGGCAAAGGCAGTAACAATTCAAAATCGATCTTTATGCAAAAATGGCGGCAACTCCGCGCTCGAGCGTAGCAATGTTTGCCGTTCAATGCACGCGACAAGAAAAAAAAAGTTAACACGAAAAACTCCAAAACTGCGTCAGTACGCATTGTGAGAGCGCAGCCACTGAAGATCGGATTGCCTACTCTCGGGCGTGGAGTTGTTGCTCTCAGTTTTTTATGAAAATTCCTTACTACAAAAAAAGTAAGCATCGCTTGTTTAACGGGTCGTAAACATTAAGTTACAAAAGCTGAGTATTTTATGCAACATTCCGCCCGCCTTATTACGCTGGGAAGAAAGAAATCAGATCATCGGGGCTTAGGTATACCACAGTGAGCCGGCTTAACAACCACTTCACCAGAGGGGTATTAACATCACGAATTAATACAATATCGTATTTAACACGTGGTTGTTGTGAATTTAAATAGTCTCTAGACCACAACTTTCAGAACTAGTTAATTGCTTAATTTTCAAATTAAGAACTAAAGGAGTCGACCGTGCTGTCATTAAGGTCAACGGCCTTGAATTTAACACAGCTTCGATCTTGCATAAGAGAGTCTGCAACTCTTCACAGGTGGAAGTGAATTGACCCAAGGCACGGCGCAAATGATATTTTGTGGACCCCGGCATCCCACAGCCCACCAAAGTGTGAAGCCCCCGGAGATATGAAAGTCCATTGAATCACGTTGCGAAACAGCCGACTCCTAAGGTTTCGGATCTTTTGTTACGCGAGCAAAATTTGCAGCAAGCTCTCGCTCAGCTTCCTTCAAATTCGTACCATTGTCGGAACAGACCTTGTAAGGCAGTCCTCCTCGTGCGATGAACCGATTAAGTTCAGCTATTAACGTGGCGGTTGAGTAGTCCGTGACTAGCTCAAGATGAATGCATTTCACAGTCATACATACAAACATAGCTACATAGCATTTCAGGCTCTTATGACCACGACTGCTGGCTAAACGCACCTGAAAAGGGCTGGCATAATCTAACCGAACGTGTTGGAACGGTCGCATTTGTGTCACTCTGACCTTTGGGAGGTCTCCCATTAACTGGCTTTGTGATTTGTTGCGCATACGAGCGCAAATCACACAGCTTCCGATCATCGTGCGCACCATAGACCTGTCGGATATCACCCAAAATTGTTACACCCAAAACCTTACACGGAAGACGCGTAAGGTTACTTAAGCTTCTCCATGTTAGGTGAGAAAATGGAAATGAGATAAAAGCAACTCAGCTAACCTTCCTTACAGTATCAAGATCGGGTGTATTTGAGTCTCGAATTTGAGTTTGATTACGAATTCCTCAAACGACCACCAACTCAAAGAACACGATTTTTATCAAGCCAGGGGTGCAAGGCGGAAATTGAGCCCTTGCTCAATTTCCGCCTTGAACCTGCAATTTGCAAAGCACCTATTCAACAAGTTGATTTCTGAAGAGAACGCTGATTGATGTTCAAGTCGTTGGAGTTCCTGAGCACGTTCAAGTCCATCTTACATAGTTCGGTACAATACTCGAATGGAGAAAAATTCTGAGAAAACCTGTTCAAGATGTAGTTCATCTTACTCTCTGTGCATAAAACTGTCCGAATACGTCAGTTGAACGATTTCTCTTTCACCGGAAACGCAAACGGTTCCTCAGATGGATTGCACTCGTTATCGCGCGCGTAATCCAAGAAGCGGGCGGTCGTTTCAATGAGTAAGTCTTAAATGGGGCATGACTACCAAGTGCAGTTGTCAGAGTTTCATTCCAAACTTCAATACATGTAAAACTCTATGACGGGTTATTAGTAAATTGAGGTTATTCCAGTCCCATGGAAGTAAATTATTTAAAAAGAGAGTGTCGTTAAAGTTCTTCTAAAGTCTCTGTAATTGAACAAATACCGTTTAGCTTCACAAAAAGCACCAGTAAATTCAAACGTTAGCGGCTCGTGTTCAGACAAGAAAGGCGAGTATTATTGGGCGAATTTAGTAATCTTGTTAATATCGTCGATGATCACTACATCTAGTCACGTATGCGATGTGGTCATATGATACGTAGAATTACATTTAACGATATGTAGATCTTTAAGTCTAATTGTACCCATATTAAGGTCTGAGTTGAAGTCCCCAACTATGATAACATTGGAATATCGACGTATGACTTTACTGACAGCTTCAAAAAATTCAGATACAAAACCAATTTTCAGGATGCGATAAAAAACACTTAGCAAAGTCTTACAACCGTTCAAATGTGTCATTTGGATCGTCACATTGTTCGAGGTATGCACAAAAACTACAGTAACAGAATTATGTACATACAATGTCACTCCACCTCCAGTCCTGCCAACGCTGTCATGTCGAAAAAGGTAGTAACTATGAAGGGAGACAGTTGAGTCGAGCACATCTTTATTTAGCCAGCTTTCCCTTATAGCCATAATATCATGAAAGTTGTCCAAGGAGACAATCAATCCATTCAAATCAAGAGACACGTTAGTGTCTCTTGTCAAGTACAAAAAAACGATCGTTTTTGTGTCAAATTTAATGATTTCAGTTAAATTGTGTATTTGTCCAATCTAAAATTTCATTATCGAACTTCAAATCGTTTTTCGTTGGTATGGATATATCTGGTCTTTGACAGATTTAAATTAGTTAAAGTGCTTGTTTTTAATGAATAAGACATATTGTAACGGTGGAATGAAACAGTTATTTAAACATTTGCTACAAAGCTATGCACAGCACGACTTTCAAATACTGAACGGAAGAAGATTCGTTGCTAGGACATTTATGGTTGTCCACGTATAAAATAGTTACAGTTACTACTGCGTTTTTCGATGGCACCATCAGTTTTGAGAGTTACGATTCTAGAGGTTCTATTTCTTCTGTCACTTCAGTTTATTGTAAAAACTTTTTCCCGTGTATTTGGCATATGATCTGGCGTTAGATCGGCATATTAAAAATATATTTACGTATATTCGTAGGAAAGGGACTGTAACAAAAATGTCTTTTCTCAATATAATTATATTTAGACAGAATTTCAATTGGAAAAAGTTCACAAAATTAAAAGGCATATATAAACAATCTTAAATCCGTAAAAATGAATCTGTATTCAATTTTTCACAAACGTCAATTAATCTTCTCATATCTTTATCAGAATTCATACGTCGCAACATTAATCGCAACATTTGTCACTTAAGATTACAATTCAAGTAAGAAGAATCAAGAGACGCGGACGTGTCTCTGGCCAAGTACAAAAAAACGACCGTTCTTGTGTGGCCAGCACTACTGTGTCTCTTTTCAGATTCAAATTGGCACCGAAATAGCTCGCGATTATTAAAGTTGGTATAGTCACAGCAAAATCATTGTCATATATCATCAAAACCTCCTATAACGCTTCGCGTCAGTGAGGATTCAACTCACTGACCTAGTGTCACGCCTACACAAAATCATGAAGAAAGTTTCATCAAATTAAAATATGCACAGAAATAATTGTAAATAATAACAATACCGTTAATCACCTCGGTCGGTGCATATACATATTTCACTTTGATGTTGCTTGTAGATTACGTCGCAGAGATACAACGGCAATTTCAATAAACATCCGTGGCATCTGTAAATAAATCGATCACATATTATTTTAAATCTCTATTTTTTTCTTTTTCTTTATTATCGCTTAATTACTCCTAAATGGAACTTACAGATATATTTTATGAATTCTTTTTCTTTTTACTTTTGGGAAAATAATTCTCGGAAATATTGCACTATTACGAGTCAAACGATTTTCCCTATTTTCTCTTTCACATAGCCTAAACAATACAAAATATATAGCTAATTAAGCTTAAAAAGTTAGAATTCGCCAGAGACACTACCGTGTCTCTTGATTCTAAATAATTTAAAACATTGGCATAATAAAAAACTTGGCACGAACCATATCTATATGAATTAAGTATTAAGTTCTACAACATATACAATATAACATTTAAACGCTTATGGTTTGCGCCAAGTTTTATATTTTTCATCGAAACCAACAAAAATATTAAAACTAATGAAACTAACTAATAAGTATGTATACCGTATAACTAGCAAGATTAATTAGATTAACTAAACTAACGAAACTAACAAAATCTAATACTTGAATGTTGTTTTTATTGTATAAATTTTTTTGATAACTTATTTTTGTTAGGTTTTAGTTTAATTATTTTGGAGTTTAGTTTTCTTTTATTTAAAGGTCCAGAGTTAGCTAATGTACTTGAATATGTTAGTTAATAAATTAGATTATATTGTAGATTCACTTCTGAAACGTAAGATTTTTCAAGTAAAATTTGCAAATGTACTTGACCATATTTCTTGATATCAGTACTTTACACTCAGAGAAAAATAAAGCAGTTTCTGCTTAACTGTTAAGCAGACCTTGCTCAAATAGAAAAGAAGGCCGCATCGAGTAAATACAACTCAACTTGTCAAGCAATAGCAGTTTGATAAATATAAATAATTCAAATAATTTTAATTTTAGGTTATATAAGCTGTGACAACTTCATTTGTTTAGTTAATATTAAAGAAATTGATACGATTTAATAAATAGCTATATATAAAATAAAATATTATAACGACATTGATTATAAATTCATGAAATTGAAATAAATATGTATATATAGATTATTTTTCTGGTAAAATTTCAATATTGTAATTTTGGGTAAATTACAACTCGAAAAGTCAAGCAAAGATTGCTTAACTGCCGAGTTACCTTAACTCAAGCCACATAACGCAATTTCTTCTTTTTTTTAAAGCAGTTTCTGCTTTATTTTTTTCTGAGTGTATACTGAGAAAAATTTTTCTCAATAACACTCCATTATTTTTCAATTTTGTTTAAATAAGTGTTGAATTAAAATAAGATCTTACGTTATATATAATTTTTAAATTCAGAAAGTTAAATATGTTTTATACGTCATTGCATTTTATTTCTTAGATTTTTGTGTACTTGGTCATTACTTTTCAGTTTATCTGAATTTTTATGTTTTATATCAGTTTATTTTTTCATTAACTAATAAAAGAATGATGTATTTATCATTCATTTATATTGAGATCTCATATGCATTCCAAAAACTGTCAGTACATTGTTTATAACTCATTAGATTCCATCATCATCTCATTAACTTCCCATAAGCTCCACATAAGCTTCTTATAAGCTTCCCATTAGCTTCCCATATGCTTACAATCAACATATTATAATTATCCTATCAACATCTCATTAACCTCCCGTAAAAATCGCATACGCATCCAATAAGCACCTAATAAATATCCCATAAGCATCCTATAAGCATCTCATTACCATCCCATAAGTATCCCTCAACCTCCCCATATGAATCCTATATGAATCTCATAAGCATCCTATAAGCATGCGATAAGTTTATCATAAGCATCCCATAAGCTTCTCATAAACATCCCATAAGCATCCCATAAGTATCCCATAAGTGTCCCACAAGCTTTCCATAAGCTTTCCATCACGTTCCGATAAGCATCCCATAAGTATCCAATAAAATTCCCATAAGCTTTCCATAACGTTCCCATAAGTATCCCATAAGTATTTCATAAGTAACCCATAAGCTTCCCATAAGCTTTTCATTACGTTCCCATAAGCATCCCATAAGCATTTCATAAGCATCCATTAAACATCCCATAAGCATCTCAGAAGCATCTCAGAAGATTCCCATAAACATCCCATAAGCTTCCTATAAGCTTCCTATAAGTTTCCCATAAGCTTCCCATAATTAACTTTAGTAATGTTTTGGCCTTGTTTTGGCCTTACTAGGTTGTACTTGTAAAGATTTGGCCATAATTGTGTCATAGCAGGCTCACAGATAAACGGCACTATTATATAATAGTCGTGTTAATATAAATGAATTACAAAATAAGTGATAGCCATATTGTGGTGATTTTCTGCTCTCATTATCTGATACTAGTAACGGGTTGGCCATAACTGTGCCATAAGAGGCTCATAGATAAGCTGCTATGGTGTTAAAATCAGTTGTATGGTACAATTTGTCGTATAATAATGATTGTTTAAAACAAATAATTGGCCATATTCGATTACATTAATGGCAAGATTACGATCGTCCACCGTACGATTGTGCACGTTATCAATCGTGCACAGTATCAGTCTTGCAAAGTTAGTTCATGCAGCGTACGATCGTGCACTGTTCTTTTGTGTAATATTTGATTGTGCACCACATTGTGACATCCACACTATTCGGTATAACTTTTAACATTTAAACCAAAAAGAAGTTATTAGTCAATAAAACAATATAAGTCTTTTGAGTCTTAATTTTTTATTAACAAAAACAACTTATAACTAAATCGCAGTAAACCATAAGAAATATCGTCGACATTCTTATAACATAATTGTCGTTCGTCAGGATTATTGGAAGTAAAGATTTTGATGCAATTGTAAAAAAAATAGAGAAAGAAGATACAATATAGTAAAGAAAGAGAGAGGGAGAGAAACACTTTATAAGTTTACAAATATATAATAATATTTTGTTCTTTTCTTTATTCAGCAGGTTAATGTTCAAACTGAATTTATCGCGACTTATACTTTTCGAACAAGTAAAGTATTTTGTTAATGGCAACGTTGGGCGATGAAGACCTTTTGATGTTATAGATTTGATTGACTGAAAATGGATTTCGTTTACTATTTATACCAGAATTTTCTTCATTATAAATGATAAACTTTGGTAGGAGAATGTTAAAAGGTTATTTCATTAATACAGTTTTCTAAAAAAGTCTAAGTGATTTGAGCAATAAAAGTATAAAGAACATGGTACATCTGATGGCAAACGCCTAATCTATGTGTTATTTCGCAAAAATCATTTTATTAGGCTTGCCAGCATTCAGCTATTAGAATAAAAAAAACTTATGATAATTAATAACTAAGCATCATATTTGTAAGTGACATTTGAGCTGCGTCAAAAATATCGCGTTGATTCGGCGTACAGACTTACGACAATTAGAAGTTAATTAAATTCAACATTTTGGTTAACTTTAAGCTAACAAGTGCTTATGAAAGGAAATGTAAAACCACAATCATAAACACTTGCAGCAAATCATAAAAAATGTTACTGAGTACAGATGTACCCCAAAACATTCTTTTACTTTAAAAACACGAGGAGATTCGAAGAACTCCAATTTTTTTTTTTTTTTTTTTTTTAACACTTTGAATACAACATTTTCAGCGATTTTAGAAATAACTTTTCAATATACGACCGATATCAATACAAAACCGATTTTTTGCGTTTTTAAATTTTTTAATTTTCAAATGATCGAAAAAGACATTCGAATTTTCTAATGTTCCAACTTTCGAATGTTCGAAATAAAAAATAGAATTTTTTATTTTTAAATTTTTTAATATTCAAATGTTCGAATTTTCAAAATTGTAATTTAAATAATATAATATATAAAAAAATTATTAGAAATAGAAAAAAAAACGCCAAGTTCAAAGATTTTCTCTTTTAAAAAATGTAATGGAATAAAAAAAACAAACCTTTAACTTTTCGTTCAGTAAAAAAATATAATCAAAATTAAACACACGAATTTTAAATAAACTAAAGCTAAATACTGAAAAATATTCAGCGAATACAAAGTCCTTTAACAACAAATTTAAACAAAAAACTGAAATAAAATTTGCCAAGTATTAAATAAATTCACCGAATACAAAGTTCTTTAACTTAAAACTCAAATTGAAAACTGAAATAAAATTTGCTAAGTACTAAATAAATATAAATCATATTTACTTAAGATATTTAAATTACAAAAATAAGAATTGACACAAGTTTCATTAGTTTAGTTTAGTTATTTCACTTATTTTCGTTAGTCTTGTTAGGTTTGTTCAATTCAATCTTAATTTTTTTCAATTAGATATGTTAGTTGTCAAGGCTAAGGAAACTTAGAAAATTAACATTTTTCAATTAACGTTTTTTAGGTGAAGGACTGTTTTGGGGTACATCTGTACTCAGTAACATTTTTTATGATTTGCTACAAGCGTTTATGATTGTGGTTTGACATTTCCTTTCATAAGCACTTATTAGCTTAAAGTTAAACAAAATGTTGAATTTATTTAACTTCTAATTGTCGTAAGTTTGTAATAATTATATTTTTGAAATACGTATGTTATTTTATGTATGTCTGCGTCCAAAAACCTTGATTTTCTTTGCAAGTAATCGATATGACTTTAATTGTTAATAACTTAAAATTGAGTTGATCAAAATGATTTATGCACATCATCGCATTTGTCTCATTGTTCTTTACAAAAAAATTCAAACGAGAATGCGAGGTGAAAAAAAGTTTCAATTTTGTTGCACAGTGTTATTGATGTTTTAGTCTTAATTACTTGTCCGGACAATGAACATGGAGAAAAAGAAGAAGAAAACGACGTTTTTTTATTTGCACTCCAGCCAGGGTTCAGACCAGCGCAAAAACACGTATAGATTTGACTGATCTGAAAAGAGACACGGTAGTCCTGGCGGCACAACAAACAAGTTTTTTTGTACTTGGCCAGAGACACTACCGAGTCTCTTGATCTAATAATTTGATTAACTTAGAAATAACAAGTGTTTGTGAAAAGAAAACTTGTGCACAAAACACTTGGCCAAAAAAGCACGAAAACTTATCATTTTCCGTTGTTACACAGGTCGCTTCTAATTTTCTCCTTTTTTGTCTTCCATTTAGCAAAAAACGAAACATTTCAACATCATAACGTATTGAAAATCTTAAAATGCGCTTTAAAATTAGTAGTGGAATATATATTCTTATCTATAATTATAAAATTTTTATGTAATTTTTATTCTATTTTTTTATTATTCATGTTAAGCACACATTGCATTAATAACATTAATAAAATCAAATAACGTAAAAGAAGAATATCAGGAAAAGAAAGAGATTGTAGAAATCCATGTAAACATCCGTAAATGCACTACATCTGATGCAAAGATTTTATTTATTTTAAACACGTGTTTTATTAGCCAATATTGTCGATTATACAAGCCTGTTGCACTAAATTAATGGCAGACAGTTTTTTCCTATTATTTATTTATAAAAGACATTTTGCAGTGTTCAGTCCTCAGTCTGCCAAGTTTTCATATCAATCAAATTGATGATTGCTTTGGCACTGTCCTCCCCCTACCTCGCAGACTTGCTTTGTTCCACTCGTAAAGTAGGAGACTGACATTTTTGTATTTGAGATGTCTTGAAAACCAGTATTGTCGCATTGTAATTTTATCCTATTTAAAGCAACGGAGCGCCCTCTTGTTCCATAGATCGGCTGGCAGACTTGCGATATACGTTTAGGACATTAAAAATTTGTAGTTTAAAACATGACTATTGACTAGGGACATGATTATTTGTAGGTTAAAATCAACAAAAGACACGGTAGTGTCTCTGTCTAAGTACAAAAAACGATTATTTTTGTGCCACCAGCACTGCCGCCGTGTCTCTTTTCAGATACGAACAAATACCGTTTTTCAACATACAAAATAGCAACAATAGCAATAAAATTCCATTTTATTTGCTATAATATTGTTGACATCATTGACCTGAAGAAAATAAAAGAAACAAATTTCAAATTGGTCTATCCGTTTGCGAGATATTAAAATCCAAAAATCGCGTCTTTCGCGCAAATTAAGAAACGTCGTTTTCTTCTTCTCCGTCATCTTCTTTTTCATCGCTTCGCGGCCGCAAATATGTGAACCACAATAAAAGAAAATAAAAAAAACAATTAAATGTAAACCTATGCAGATACTTTGAATTTGTTAACTATGATTTTTTCTTTCATTTTTTCATTTTATTCATTCATTCTTTTTAATAATTTTTTTTGTTATTTTGTCCATTGGTTATTATTTTTTTGGTTTTTTTTTGGTTATTTTGTCCTAGTTATTTCGTCTTTTGTTATTTTGTCCCCATGAGAAATGTTTTTGATTAATTAAATTGGACATTTATAAATAATTTCAATTATAGCTTACAATAACAAAATAATTTTACCATAGTTTTGGAATCAGTTGAAGTATTGGTGTCAACACTTCCTTCTCGCTTTTCTAAAACACATTTCTGCAAACATTGAAAATTGTCTTCGAGGTAAACATTTTTGCTTCTTTTGGCTCATCCTTAAAACAAAAATGATGCACAATAATGTTACATAAATAAATATGTACAATTTATTAAATAATTTGACAAAGCAGATTTCGACATCCGTATTAATAAAACCGGAAGTATGGCTTTCAGGATCTTGCTCTTCCTTTTCCACAGCAGGTTCTTGAATGTGCAGCAAATCTTGAACATTGTCATTAGGGAATGAATGAATGAATTTTTGTAAGCATAGTTTTAATTCAATGTGTTCTTTTGGTCCCTTTCTTTTACAATGAGAGAGATGAAGAGAAAGTAGTTTAAGTACAATAATTTTAGAATCATGCTTAAGCTTTTTGTTATTATAATCATTCTAGAACAAACCCTCATTTGAAAATCGTAACACACATATGACGCATTCGGAAAGTCGCATTATTTTGAAATAATAAAGGACGCATTTATGTAAATTATATTGTTTGTCGTTTATTATTACAAAATAATAATACTTTTCGAATACGCCAATAATTTTGAAACAACAGGTAATTTTAAAAAGATTAGCGAAATTGAGCTCGGTCGATAATAAGTATTTCTTTTAATTTGTTGCCATTTATGTTGATAACCTGTGAAGTGTTAATTTTTGTTTTAGCTGAGATTTATCTATTACCAATTCTGTGTTTCGGTGTTCTGTGTTAATAATAATGATACGGTGTTCTGAATATTATAAAATATAATATTAAGTATAGGTGAAATTTTTATTTATAGTCACTTGTAGCCAAAATTCGAGATGTCTTTTGATGAGATTGACAAAACAGATGTAAGTACATTAATATAGAAAACAGGAAAACAATCTTAATGATAATAAAAACCAATGTTTTTTATGTTAAAAAAACTTCATAAATTTAACATTCCTTTCATTTACATTGTTTAGGAAACGTGTGCGATTATCCCGGAAATTAATCAAAGATTTAATTCGTTTGAAGAATGGAAATTATTTTTAGAAGCTTATCAACAAAATAGTGGCCTAAAAGTACAGCCAATGCAATGATTGCATAATAGTAGATTACTGCTGAGGGCGCCACTGCGCCCGACACTGGTACGCTATTTTATGGACCGAGGGACCGGACGGTAAAGTGGAACTTACCGCCCAAAAGCGGTAAAATCCTCGAGGGTGTAGGCCGAGAGTATTTTTACCGCCCTAGGGCGTGGTTAGTTCCACTTTTGTCCGCTCCCAAGGTGCATAAAAGATTATATTCATATAATCTCATTATAACTTACGAGATATTAATTGAAATATAATTTCTAATTATTAGAATCAGAATATAATAGTATATTACTGCTCCCGAGGTTGGTATCCTATTTTGTAGACCGAGGGACCGGACGATAAAGTGGAACTTACCGCCCTAGGACGGTAAAATGTTCGAGGGCGTAGCCTGAGATCATTTTTACTTTCCCAGGGCATGGTTAGTTCCACTTTTGTCCGTTCCCGAGGTGCATAAAAATAATAATAATAAAGTGAAATAAAATAATAAAGTGACGCACAAAATTCGCAAACGAAGACATCTGCAACCAATTTCTTGCTTCCATAATTTCTTTTTTTATGGATTTATTGACTAAATGAAGTAAATAAATTAATAATAAATTATTATTTACAAAAAAAAAAATAAAAATAAAAATCTAAAAAAAATTATAATAAAAATATAATATAAATAAATTATTTATTTATTTTGAATCTAATATGGACTTAATTTATTATTTCGCAGATGCTTCCGTTTCTATAGGTCATGACGAAGACAATAATTTTAAAGATATCTTTTTCGCCACAGAAGATATGATAAACTCTGTAAGAAAATATCCAGAAATTATTCACATGGGTGGAACATAGAAGTTGCTAAAGAATAATCTTACAGTAATTATATTTTTAGTAGTTGATTCAAATGGGTAAAGCGAGGTAGGCGGAGTTGGTCTTGTGACAGTCAGAACACAAGAAAATATTAGCATGGTTACTTAGTTCTTTTAAAACACTCACTCAAAACCCTAATGTCAAATGTTTCATTACCGATAAAGACATGAAGGAGTGAGATGTTATCAAAAGCACATTTCCGAATATACCAACATATCTGTGTCAGTTTCATGTCCTAAAAATGTTCAGTGGTATTTTTACAAAGGACAAATACTATGTCCCCAAAAAAAAGACAGAGAAAATCTACTAGAAATTCAAAAACTAACGTATAGTCGTTCGTTAGACGAATATGAAACAAATTGCGATATGTTTTACAAAATTGCAAAGCCTGCATTTCGACAATACTTTGATAATTGTTGGGATTCTATAAAACATAAATGGGTTAGTTGTTTTATGCACAATTATAACTTTAATATGGTGACTAATAATAGATTAGGATCTATGAAATTTAAAAAACCTTTCGATAAAATCGATGTTCCCGCCGCACGACAATATAACGATTTATTAACACCATTTGCGTTTAAACTTGTTAATAAAGACTTAGAAAAATTCACTGTAAACGATCAGACATTAACTGAACAAAACTTGTTCGAAAATGTTACAACAGAAAGTTGTAAATGTCCATTTTATAATTCGTATCATTTACCGTGTAGTTATATTTTACAATGGCGACAAATGAAGCGGCAGCCATTTTTCTCAGAATCTATATGTTGAATATAATCAACACTGAAAACTTTTCGAGATGTTCGCGGCACAGCTGAAGTATCAACGTAGTTCCAAGATTTGGGAGCTCCGACGTCCCTAATTCGGAATAAATGGCGAACTTAATCTCTAATACGCCTAACGTCCCACTGCTTTTAAAACAGACGTCCCAAAAACTTTTCAATGTATATAATCGTTGATTTTAAGAATCAGCGAATTTTTAAAAGATGTGAAAAGATACACACAAAAAAATATTGTCGTTATTTCAACGAACGGAGTTTTGTGAAGCATTTATCGTTCCATTAACGAAAATTTCTCGTTTTGCGCACAAGAAGAACTTGTTGTGGAAACTCATAAAAAGTCGTAATAATGACAAGAAAATGTCGTTGCAGCAACACAATTGTTGTTGTCTTACGCTATATGTTTATAAAATTAATTAATTATTAAATTAACAATTCATTATTAATAAGTTTGGGTTTTTTTTGTTAAAAGTTAGAATTTTATGTATTCATTATTTATTAACTGTTGGTAACAATCACCAACATCTATTAATTACTGTATTGATTTATTTTTGAAAACATATTAGTTGATCAAAAGAAATATTAAAACAATTTGAACTTAACTAACTAAAAATAATTTAAATGTTATTAACTATCATATTTCAACCTATGTTAAAATGTTTGGATTTATTATAAAAATAATTGTATATATAATTCAGTCTATGCACGGAAACGATTTTGGCTTCACATACGTACATACGTGTTTAATGCCAAACGACGATTCAAATCATACCTCTTCATTTAGGACGTCTGCTGCCCTATTATAGAATAAACAACGCACCAAATGATGCATTAGTTATCCTATAAAAGGGTTTTTTCGCAGTTTTGATGCGTCTGCTGCCCTCAAAAAAGACAATGGCTGTACCATAACCTATAATACAACAAACGTAATATAGCAAGTGCATTATTCAAGCCAAAATCGTTTCCGTGTGTATGCAAACAAAATTATATTTTATCCGTATGTTTATTTAACAAGAAATATAATTATATTTTTAAAATTAATACTTAGTATTACAGCTTATGATATAAAACTATCAATTTTCTCCATTTGTAGTCTTTAATGCAATTATCTGTTACGCAGACGAATTTATGTCATTGTCAGAACGAGAATGCATTAGCGAAATTTCAATCGTTACTGCAACGACTTATTCTTGTTGGCGAAATATCAACGATTAATTCTCGTTGTTATAACGAGAATTTCGTTATCACAACGAAACATTTTTTTTTGTAGATACTAATAACAACCCTAATAATATGCACAAAAATAAATATTAAAAAAAAGTAAAAAACCGTTAAGTGTGCCAGAAAAGAGAAAGGAACTAAAGCCTTATTGTGACAATTTAGTCACTTCTGTATCACTGTTATGCTATAAAGATTACGAGAAAACAAAGGTATTATTGAAAGAGTTCGACGATTATGTAATGCAACGCAAAAAATTTTGTCTTACTCCAATAAATAATAATCAATCTGAGACCGTTTTAAGTAAAGAAATGAAAATTTTTTATTTAAAAGAACATATGACGCAGAAGATACTCAATTCTCACAATTTGATGTACCGAAAAATATTAAAATGATTGGTACTCCAAAACAAGCGATGAAAACTCATAACAAGAAATTTTAAAAAAGTAAGTGATCTATGAAAAATGTTATGATCTAACAAAATGTTACATGTAAAATGTACAAAATGCAATTTTTTAACATTTTCTTTTCGTCAAGGATTTTTATTTGTATCATCCAATCCTTATAATATAAATCATAAATTATTATAAATTATTATATATACTAGTAATTATGAACTAGATAAAGTAACAATCGCGACTATTCGTTTAAGTTTAATTTTTGTCTGTAACAAGAATTTTGATGCATTTTTAAAATATATTTGTAAAATAATGTTAAACCGTCATAAAAACATTAATTAAAAAAATGTATATATGATTATGTATGAGTTATAATAAATTATGTTACATACCCGTGACGGATATATCGACGCTCCGGACGAATAATATCCATATTCAAAATTTGGTTAAATAAAATCCTAACTTAGATTTGCATCGAATAATAGCCAAAATCAAATTAGCACTGAAAAACAACCGAATTCAAATTTGCAATGAAGGAGATACTAATTCATATTTCAACGAAAAAAAACCTAATTCAAATTCACTTTTAAAAAACCAATTTCACGTCGTAATAAAAAAGAACTGAATTTAAGTGCGAGTCGGAATAATTACGGATTCATATTTCCCGCTAAATTTAATGCGGGATTTAGCCAAATGTTACCAAGTTTTATACAAATATCATATTTTGTATTCCGACGCTATTCGTTAAACCATCTAATCAAAGTTGTAGTTTGGTTAGCATTACAAAATGGACCAATAAGACCGTTTAGTGATGATGGTCCATTATAATCGGATTCATTTTTTTCACAAAAAATCGAAAAATTTTTATCTCTAACTATTTTATTTTCCAGTCATAATATAGTCATATTATGACTGGAGCTATGTCGGCTTTGTGATAGGCTCGAAAATCGCCATGTATTGCACGTATTACACATTTTTGTTTTTATAAATAAACTGAAAAGTAAAGGCCAAGTACAAAAAAAGTCTAAAAAATAAAAAGCAATCACTCAATCAAAGAATATGATATATGATATAAAATCAACACTTTATGTCAAGTACATTTCCAAATTGTATTTATGAATCTTCAATTCTCAATTTTTTTATTTAAACAAAAATAAAATTCTAATAAAACAATATGCAAAAATTGGATGTTGGCAGATTTGTTAGTCTTGTTAGTTTTGTTAGTTTTGTTAATCTTGCTAGTTTCGTTATACATTCTTAGTTTCATTAGTTTCGATAGTTTCGTTAGTTTCGAAGAACAATAGAAAAAAAACGGCGCGAACCGTTTTTATATTATATCTTTATATTTATTGTTACGGCACATTTTGTACAAAACTACGGTTTTCGTCTCACGCCGCGCACGTGAAGAATTCGACACTTCAAATGTTCATGATTGTAAAATTGTTCTATTCATAATCGTGAGAGAATTTAGTTTTCG
>JABFPJ010002810.1:0-18148 GCA_022817425.1 Gryon sp. ZL-2020
AAAAAAAAAAAAAAAAAAAAAAAAAATGAAATATTTATGTCAAAATGAAAAGTTTGATATTCCATTATGTCAATTTCCGAAAGAAACTATACGTATAAACCGATATAAATATATTACATCCATTTTCATCGATTTTATACATATGTAATATAAATAAATGGTTTATTTATAATATATAATATAACAGAATAAAAAATCTGACCCTTTTTCTTATTTACGCTAAATGAATGCTAAAATATATAACAATATAAAATAGGAAAAGAATTGAAAAAGGGAGATTAAATTTAAAATATTGTATTTTTCATTGATAAAAATAAAATGAAAAAAAAAACTTTTTTTTTATGAAAAAAAGTGTAACAAATTGTTGTCACATATAATTGTGAATTTATTCAGGAAACGTAAGAATATATACATATGTCGAAAACAATCTTGAGAATGAGTATGTGCGAGATCTCGACGCGTCGATAAATTGCGCTTAATAAAGTACACTTGAGTAAGAACAAAGACTGACACGAAAGAGTGATTGTCGGCCAAGCGAATGAACGATTATTACAAAGATACCATCGATCAGAGTGAGTAGATAGGTGTATAAAAGATGTAGTAGCATCTTGTTGCTTCTATAATAGGAAACAAGTTTACGAAAATTCGGTCTCTATTATTGCGGTCGTTAACTCGTTCAAAAATCTACTTTTTTCTCTAAAATCTTCCATTTTTCTTATTTGATCGAAGAAATAATACCAGATTGGTTTTCGTCAGTCAAAACTACTCCGAAAAACACCCCCTTACAACCCTTTTATCTTCAGGGAAAGCAAACTGTCAATAAGCTGTCAACAAACTGTCAATAAGCGTCCTTAAGGTTGAAATGGGTCGAAAGGTAGGGTTTTTAGGGGTAGTTTTATCTGGGGAAGACGAATATGGGACAATTGAGTCGATGGAAAAGACCCATATGAACTTATTTGCATAAAATTGTTTGTCTTTTCACTTTAAATGTTCGCATGATTAACATAAACGAAATATAATAACCGAAGGTAATTAAGAAAAACCTTAAAATATGAAGATAAATCTTTCTGGCTGTATTTCTTGAGTCAATGTAGTAGTAGTAGAATTATTAATTGCTTTTATGACCAAAAAAGCCCCAGTTGATACTTGCATGCCGTAGTTGAGACACTAACTAACTTTATTCAAATTTCTATAGGTAGACAAATTTTACATTTCATTTTGACAGAACATTCGACAACATTTCTCTATATTGATATGTATTCAAAATGCTCATTAAAGGAACATTTCTAGTAGATTATACATTTGATATGTTTCATTATGATCAAAACTTTCGCAAATACTTCACAATGTTATTCAACGACTTTGTTATTTGACTTTTTCAGGACGAGAAGAATCAACTGCTCATTACTAATCTTTGGCTTAAATTAGTAAGTTGAATTTCATTTGAATTCATTTATTAATAACAAAATTTATTTACAAATATATATCCCTTATGAAAAATTAAAAATAACCAAAGTTGGTTTTTGGCTTTAGAATAAAAAAATTTTTTTTTTTCGTAACCATTCATCATCGTTGTTGATTTAATTAAATTTGCACGAATTTCG
The DNA here is from genome assembly GCA_022817425.1 of Gryon sp. ZL-2020. NCBI lineage: Eukaryota > Metazoa > Arthropoda > Insecta > Hymenoptera > Scelionidae > Gryon > Gryon sp. ZL-2020. The sequence continues at coordinate 1,605 of JABFPJ010002810.1, forward strand.
TGTGTACATTTGTGGAAACGACGCATTTTTTTGTAAAGTCGCTAATCTTTTATACAAGTGTGCAAGGCATAGAATGCGAAACCAATATACATTTTTAAAGGGGATTCAAGCCAAGCCTCAAAATGCTTGTAGTAGCTCATTTCTGAAGGCTTAAACTACGTCAGTCGTAGCTATAGAACTCACCAGTTATGAAATAACCCGAATCTAAGGTTAACGATTCTGTGTCGTTGCAATATTTATACAATTGATCTCCCAATATCAACTCGAAAACAGTGTTCTGTAACATTTTTTCGCAGAACATTGTTTTCATATCGCAATAATATTATGATTTTTTTAAAAAAGTTACGAAATTTGACGAAGTATGAAATTTAATTGTGAATACAACAGTTCGCTCATAAATCCACGGTTATGTCATTGACGATGAGATCTTATTTTTTATAAAAGTTCGAAAAGAAATACATCGTAGAAGAATGTCAAAACTATCGCAAAGTTTTCCGTAAATGATAAAAATTTTTCGATAAATTACTGAACACAATAAGATAAATGATGAACCGCTAAAAAAAAGTCAAACCTTCACTACTTACTACCTACCTACTTTTTAAAATTATAGTCAATGTCAAACTTAACGATGAATTATTTTAAGGTTATATATTTTATCGATGTATAATGGTTTTCCTTATCCAGAAATATGTAGACGAATTTTGTGCTGTTTTTAAATAATTATAAAGTTGTTTAGAATTAACAATTGTTATTGTTAATTTCTTGAAACTGGTCTTCTAGTTGCTGTTGTTGGTGTCGATGTAGTAAAATTCACTTTTCCAGGGCAAGACGATAAACAGAATCTTGCAGTTCCTGGAAGAATTCTATATATAATTAATTAAAATGTTATTAATTTATGTAAAAATGTATGTATTTTTCAGAAAAAATAATGAATAACTGATGTTAATTGATACTTTTAGGATTAAGATTATTGATTTATTAAGGGAGATAATATTAAACAAAATTAAGTAGATGTCTAAAATGATGAGGGAAAATAAAAATTATTAAACCTTACCATAATCTTTTGAATATAAGATGAATAAGCTGGAAAAGCTAATTTATGAAAAAATGTATCTTCTTTGAAATCAAACTTTTTAATCCACAATAACTAAAATAAATAAATATTAATTTGTATTAATTCGTAAAATTAATATAAACGTGATTAATGATACCTGTGTATTCAGTGACTTCCTTTCTTCCACTTAACTTTTATTCCTTTAATGCTTAAATATTAATTTCAAGTTTTCAATTATTTCGAAGATCGTGACAATTTTACTTTTTTATTTTTCTGAGACTAATCCATCGTATTTTAATAAACGTTTGCTGTGTATTCTATTAGCATGTTCGACTAACTGAAGTATTTGAACTCGATCCACTTTGTCCTTTTTACTCTTATTATACATAACATTTAAGATGAAGTGAGAAAATAACTCGATCCAAATAATCTGGTATACCCGAACGTGCCATAAATCTGTAAAAAATAAAGCGGAAAATTAACTTTAAAATTAAAATTCAACCAAATTTTATAAATAAAATAAAAAATATAAATATGCAGGCATCGAAGGAAAATTGCCAAAGTTCGTGCCTTCATCTAAAAATGCAATAAATAAATTTAAATAAATTTAAATAACTAAAATATTAAAAATAATTAATCAAAAATATTTTTAAGTAATTAAGTTTAACAATTTATTCTTTATATAAATAAAATAAACACTCACCGTAGAAAATAAAACTCCGAATCAGCGCTAAAAACAATGTTATATTGACTCTGACAAAGACTGAGCTATGTAAACATTAGACCAAAATAAAAGACTGCGCTTAATTTGTGGCGACCTTTCTTTGTTTACAAAGCATAAGTATTTCTTTAAATATACAAAAATCAATCGCAGTACAAATGTAATATATTCTTTGAATATATTCTTAATGAGTAAATAACTTTTTCAATTTCATTATTAAGGATTTAATCACAGAATGACATACCGCCATTGTTGCGCAAAATGTTTCGTTTGTCTTCTGTTCGTGGAAAGAGACGAACTTCTCGATACTTGAATCAGGTAAGAAACTTCACAAAGAATAAAGAAACTGTCAAGCATTGAATAAAGAGTGGGGATAACAGTAGAACGATACCTGTGCAGGCATCGTTTTACTAATTTGTAATTAAGATTTCGCTGTCGGGATGGAAAGTTCGCAGGTGAACAAAAATTGTACTTTGCCTTTGTTATAATTCCAACAAAGACGTTGACATGTTAAAAATTTTAAAGCTACCGAACCGACGGACTCGTGACTGAAAATACAAAGGACTTTGGTAAGATTATTGTTATTAATTTTTTATTTTTTAATTCAAAAATAGTTTTGTTTTTTTTTTTTTTTTTCGTTTTAATGAATCTGATTTATTTTGAATTTGTGCATTTTCAGGTTCAGTACAAAAACAAAATTGTTCCGGTATTCGAAATAAATTAAAAGAAAATATAAATCGGCTTTTTTCCACTTCGATGAAACAGCGGATTCATACTTATTCATTCCACATTCGAAAAAAGAAGAATACGTAAGTTTTTTTATTTTTTCTCTTTATATATATTTTTATTTATTTTTTTATGATATCGTCCATTTAGTTTTCATCTTTTTAATAAATCAATCGATCGTAAAATATATTATTGCAATCAATTATTTATTGCTTTTTTAAAAACTTTATTTTTGAATATAAAATGTTGTACTTTTAATTAATAATATATTTTAATTTTTAAGGAACAACAAGATTAAGAAGAGTGCATTTTTCTACAACGTCGTGTATCCACAACAGCAACTAGAAAAAGGACAAAATTTGGAAAACCGACAATTGTTAATTCTAAACAACTTTATAATTTTTCAAATTTAAAAAAAAAATAAAAAATCTCTATCTATATGTTTCTGGATCCAAAGATGAAGGAAAACCACTAAAAATCGAATATATAGATTTAAAATAATTCACTGTTAGGTCTCCAAATTTGAAAAATCATAAGAATTGTTAATTCTAATCAACTTTATAATTTTACAAAGGCAACATGAAACGGTTACATTTAATGTACATTTCTAAAATGATAATCAAATTACAAACAATAAAAATTGTAAACTGAAATAGACACGGCGTTTGTGTTTAAGTAAAACATATTGCAAAGGTCGTTATTTTTGTTCATCAAACAAAGTTGTTTCGAAACATTAACTTTTTATACGACAATAGATTTCCTAGCTGTAACTTGATATGTCTTCAAGTGGACTAATTGTGTTACGAAGACACCAAGTGTTTCTTCCACTTTTTTTTTTTTTTTTGTAATTTAATATACTACTTGCCAAGTTTACTGTATTAAATTACGAAAAAATGGTCTTACTCCATTTCTCTTAATCAATAGCAATCACGTTCATTTGATACAGATTGATCGCGTCGTGTGAAAAAAAGTAAATTTATTATCAAGTCGAAGAATTTTTCAATTACTTTTTTGTTCAATTTTTTAAAATTATTTTTTTAAATAATTCATAAAAATTATGAACAAATTATATTCAAACAAAATTTTTTATTAATTTTTAAAAATTTGCAAAAATGTTTGGGCAAACAAATTTTTTGAATTTTTAAAAAATTTTGTTTAACGAAAAATAAAATTTGGTCGATCCTGGCATAAGTTTGATTTATTTTTCCATAAACTTGACAAATTTGAAAAAAGTTAATGGAGACAAAATTGCAAATGGATAAAAGAAACGACGATCGATACGCTAAGTGTATTTATATGCCGAACAATTTGAAATTAGTTTACAAGATAAAAAAAATGACAAAAACGTGTATAAAGTTTTGGATGTGAATGCAAAATGATACGAACACTTGACACAAAATGTTTCATAACTTTCGCAACTGGATCGAAATTTTGAATATATTATCGTTGAAATGTTGAGAGAACGAACAGACTATCAATTTGTTACAACTTTATCCAAAGTTTTTCTTGTTAACGTAAAATTAACTATACTAAAATTTTAAATAAAAATTTTATATTTTAATTTGCAATTGTTTAACTTAATATATTATTTTAATTTTTGCAAATTTTAATTTTATTTTTTTTAAATGAATTTAAATTTTGTTCTATTTTTTGACTAGAAAATTAATTTAACGATTGATAATTTGATGGCTATTTATGGACAAAATGAGGATAAAAATGATAGTAAATTCAATGAAATCGCGTTTAGTGTATATGTGAAGCTGATTTTCTGAAGACAATATGCGTTTGCCTTCGGGGTTCTTCCTCTTTTTCAAATTTTCTTCCTTTTTTTATTTACCTTTTTTTAGTTGGACTTTTAATTAAACCGAGAATGCGCCATAATCTGAGTCCTTTCATTCGAGAAACATCTCACGAAGCATGTGTGCTTGATTTTTAAATTCAAGTCTTTCACTTTAAGTTATTTATTATTTTTATTGTTTCAATAATTTAATCCAAAATTGATAGGAAAAATCATAAAAATAGATCATAAATCAAACTATTTATTTATTTTAATTGTTATTTAAAAAAAAATAATTCAAATTTGAATGTTATTAATCAAATAATGCATTTTTATTTTAGTTTTTAGGAGAAACTTGTTTTTTTTTGCAATTGTGACTAGGGGTATATATTTTATTTATTTTCAATTGTTGGATAGGCATTTCTTAAAGATTTTTTTCTTTTTTTATCAGGAATGGAATGACGTCAACATGAGGTGGAATGTTTCTGAATATGGTGGAGTTCGGGATCTGAGAATACCACCTCACAGACTATGGAAACCTGATGTTCTTATGTATAATAGGTGAGCTTTTGAGAAACTCAAAATTTTTATCATATCATATAATAATCAAAAAAATTTTTTTGTAAAGGAAGAAAGGACATTTTTCAATTTTCTTCAAAATCGGAACATTTTGAGATACTAATATCTTGAAAGCGGTTGGACCAATTTGAAATTTTAACTTCCAAAAAGTTGAAATTTTATTATTTATGTTATTACTTTTGCATATTTGAAAATTTCTTAATAAACAAAAAATTAAATGGCGCCAAAAATATTAGGCGTATTGACGATGATGTATATGAAAGTATGTGGTTTGTGACGTTTCACGAGCCAGCGGTGTCAAACATTTGTGACGTTACGCGCGCTAAACGTTGCCACACTGCTGACCTACAAATCGTATCCAAAGCCCGCAATAACTGCCAGTTTGTTTGATTTACCCCTTAATTAAATAGACGATATACGCTAACGGAAATACACATTTATTTTCAAATGTTTATTTTTGTTTTTGATTTTATAAGATAATCGATAAGAAATCAATTATCGTTAAAAGTAATATAACGATATATCGAAATATATCGATATATATCGTTATATTTTCGATATTACAATATAACAAAGCATTTCAATATAATTCGATACATATCGGTGTATTTCGATATGTCTCGAAGTATTTTGATGTCTCTAGATATTTTTCGATATATTTTTACGTAATTTGATAAATGAATAATCTTCGATATATTTCGATTTATCTCGACAAATTTGATATATTGTTTATATTTCGATATATCGATATATCAAAATATTTCAAGATATATCGCGATATATCAGTATAATTCATGCAACCATATCAATTTAGTTGTTTTCACGGCAACACAAATTACCAACTTGCGTTGAGTTTTGAAAATAAAGTTCTAAGTCAATAGTTTTATGCATCCGAACAGTGAGTAGTTTTAGTGAATGGGTGTATATGTGGATCGCTGAATGGATGGATGCGTGAGAGACTTTATGAGCCGAGTGGGCGGTTACTTGCCCGGGTATACCCACGTACATCATCTATACACGAGAACGTATATTTATGTGTTTGTGTGTAGATGTTGGGTTTCATTGTATTGGAAGCAGGAAAAAGCATTTAAATAGCTTGCCAATGTCTTCTTCTTCCACGTTGTTTTTTGTTTCGTCGCATTGTCTTTGTTTCTTTCGTCGTTAGGAATTGTGTTCTTTGTTTACTTCAATACACAATTCACAAAACTGTAGAAAAAACACGACGACTTCAGATCAATATTTAGCTTTCCTTCAAGTGTTTTTATCAACTGTCGAGCAACGGATGATATTCATTCAAGATTTTGGGCAAAATTTGAAATTAATATTTGAAGAAATTGATGGATATCTATATACTTGATATATTTCGATATATCGATATACTCGATATATTTCGATATATCGACATACTCTATATATTTTGATATACCGATACAATCGATATATCGAAATTCGTATTTCGATTAAACGATTTCTTTAATATAGCATTCGATTTGATTGATCAATTATTATATATTTTGATTAATGGGTTCTTTTCCGATTAATCGATTATTTCTGTTAATATATCGATATATTTTAAGTAATCTTGTTCTTTGGATATATCAATTTATTTGAAAATATAATCAAGTAATTGACTAATTTCGATATTCTGATGCATTGTTATTGTTCAATTAATTAATTGATTTCAATTAATTGATTTTTAGAAAAATTTCGAGTAATCAATTTGTTAAAAATAATTTGCATATAAGAATATATTTTGATCAATCACTTTGGTGCGATATATCAAGGTATCTTAATAAGTCAATTTCTTTTGATGTATTTCAAAATAATTTGAGATATCGAAAGTTATCACACAAATCAATCTAACTAAATATATCGAAACATGTCGAACTGAATGATACACTACACTGAAATATATCGGAGTAATCGATATATAGAAATACATCGACATATCGATAGATATGAAAAATCGATATATCGATATACCGAAAAAATCGATAATACCAAAAAACTGAATATATCGAAGAAATAGATATATTGAAGTAATTGATGTATTGGAATACATCGAAATAATCGATATATCGAAATATATCGACATAGTCGACAGACATAGAAACAAATACTACAGAAATATAAGTAACATCGACAAATCATTGTACATTTCAATATATATATCTGCACACATATGCATAAATATTCACATATGTGTAGGAGGTATTTGGCCTTTTGGCCTAATCTCGTCTTTCTTTTTTCGATCCGCGGAGTTCGAGGGAAAAAAGAGAGTCGAAGTAAAAAAAGAAGAAGCAAAAAAAAACTAAAGAAGCGGGACGTTTGAAGTTGGCCAAACGCCAAATGCAATATGCATCAGAGCTATCGCGTATGTGAAATTGAAGTCGAAGCAGATTAAATTTGCGTTCCGCATTGAATGGGGTGCAATGCTGGCTTATGCATCTCTGTCCTTCTTTCGCGAACCTTGCGTCTCTCTCGGAATATCGTTCGTCCACATTTACAAACGATTTGATTAACAAGATTCTTCCGACAATTCGGTCATTCACGGTTTTAAGATCAACTTCGATGAGTTTTGGTTTTTTCAATTTTCTTCTTCCGCATGATGATATATGCTTTCGATATATTGGCAAATCTAAGAAATATCGAACAATATCGAACTATATCGAAACATATCGAATTATTAAAAAATATATTACATCGAATCCTCTAAAATATATACACATTGATATATTTTTTATATACCGAAATCTTTCACAAAACTCGATATACGTAAATACTTTCGATAAATCGAAATACTTCGATAAATTATAATAAAGTTCGATATAGTTTGAGATAATGAAATGTATTTAATTATGTGATACGAAACATTTCCAGACAATTCAATACATTTCTATAATTCGATATTTATCGATATATTTCGATTCATCTCGATGTTTTCATGCATCTCGATACATCCATAAAGTTCAGTCTATCGGTATAACATCATATTTCAAAATATGAATGGGAAAATTATATTTTTTACATTTCGATTTAATAGATATATTCTGAAAAGTTTCGATATATTTCGAGATATCAAATATATCGAAATGAGTATTCAATTTTTGTTTTTAAATTTTAAACATCAATATTCACTTATTTTTAATACCAAAGCTTGATATATTATTTAAATATATACATGTATGAAAATCATGTAATTCGTTGTTAATGCTATCAAGTAATCTTGACACATTCCCGAGTTATGCGAGGAAAACGCAATCAGACCGGAACGCAGATTATGCCCAGGTTCTGGCGATCCTCCATATTCACCTCATCCCTTTTTATCTCTTTTTTTCACAACCTTTCTTTTTTTCTCTTGTACTTTTTTTTATTTTGTTTAACGTGGCCATGTTTTTTTCTTCTTTACTGGTATTCTTTTTTTTTTCGTCGTTGTCTTTGACGAATTGCAATTCGTGTCAACGCCGGCTCCGCGCACCGTAAAAAGAACAAAAGCCACGAGGCCAATTTGAACCCAAACTATACGTTTCACCTCGCAACTTTCTGTCTCTTTCTTAGGTGGATGTTTATTTCGCGATTTCGGGAACATCTTTCGGTATTTCGATCGAGTTGGACATGTTCGATAAATTCGATGTATTCGATATTTTCGATATATTCGATATATTCGATATATTCGATATATTCGATATATTCGATATATTCGATATACTCGATATATTCGATATATTCGATATATTCGATATATTCGATATATTCGATATATTCGATATATTCGACATATTCGATATATTCGATATTCGATATATTCGATATATTCGATATATTTGATATATTCGATATATTCGATATATTCGATATATTCGATATATTCGATATATTCGATATATTCGATATATTCGATATATTCGATACATTCCATATATTTGGCTTATACGATTGTTAGACATGTTCGATAAATTCGAGATATTCTATATATTTGATATGTTCTATATATTTGATAAATTCGACATATTCGAGATGTATCGAATATCGACATGTATCAAAATATGTTTAAACGTATGTAATATCGAAATAGATCAAACTATATATCAAAATTTATCCAATCTATTTAGACATATCGAAATAAATAAAAATATATCGCATCTATCCATACTCCGAGATATGTCAATGTATACTAACAATATAGAATGTCAAGATATGTGCAATATATCGAAATATATCGAAATAAATTAAAACATATGAAATATATCGAAATACATATCGATATACAGTATCGATACACATACACAGTATCGATATACTCGATTGAAAAATGTAAAAATGTATCCAATGCATCTAAAAATTTAGAAACATATCTAAATATATTGAATATATCGATTCTTAACAATGTGTGAAAATATATTATAACTGCTGAATGTCGAGATATATAGAAATATATTGAAATAAATTAAATCTTATAGGATATATCGATATTTCGAGTCCTATTGAAATTCATCAGAATCAATAATACATATAAAATATGTCGACATATATAACCAAATATCGAAATATGTCAAATATCGAAATATATTGACATTAACAAATATGTCCATACTTCGAGATATCTCGAAATATATTAAAAATATCAATTGTCGAGATATATCAATTATATCGAAATATATCGAACGTATCGAAAACATCGAAGCACCACCAAAAATCATAAATATTAAAAAAAAAAAACTTTCTCCAAACCTCCCCTTTGTCTCCTCCTTATTAACACGCGCCGAACGAAACGAATCCATTGAATTCAAACTTAAATATTTGAATCTGCTCTCATTTTATCTCCTAATTTAATTTGATGTTTCTCTCCATCTGAATCCACTGAAAACACTTACTGGAGCGAAAATGAATGCAAATGCCTTACAATTCTGCGAAGAAGAAAGTGATTTCGTTCGTTTCATACACTTCTTCTGCATTACGCGATTAACATTTGAAATAACATTTTAATTGTCACAGCCAATTGATGTTACACAAGAAATAACGAATTACGGCTCGTTAGCGCAGCGAGTCTCGTTGTTTATGCAAAAAGCGTAAGAAATTGAGAAAGAGAGTCATTTGGTTGGAGATGATATCAATATTGAATTTAATGAAGTAATGCGATCGATACTCTGCTGCTAATGGAATAATGGATGGGTTTATTGTTTTCAACTTTTTTTGGTTTTAATTTTTTTTACGTTTTCTACGGCCTTCTTTTTAAGTTTAATTTTTAGATTCATCATGTGGGTTAGATTTTTACGCTTATTTTGCCGACTTATTTTTTTAGATTAAATTTGTAGGATTACTTTTCAGACTTTTAAGTTTTAGGTTATTTAAGTTCATTTTTGAGGTTATATTTTTTATATTAATTTTTAGATTTATTTTCTAATTTTTCTTTAGACTTATTTTTAGGTTCATTTTTGTATGTTACTAAAATCATTTAATCTTCAAATTTTTCTAATACAATTTTTATTTTAATAAAAATATAATTTACAAAAAAATTTACAGAAATTTGATTTTGAATAAACCGCGAAAAAGCTAAGAAAAAGAAGTATATATATATACTTAGATATATATCTACATATATGTGTTTATATGTATATATATATGCGCGAGGATTAGTTGGAATACTTCCAGCTGGCGCAAAAAGCACAGTTCGTTATTTGATTCGGCTTTTTACATGCGCTTGGTTGTTGCAACACTGGCCTACTGCCACCTATGCCACGTAACTCCAACTTCAACTTACTACTCCACATATACTTATATAGATACACACATATAGTGTTCCCTCGTTTAGTTAGACACTGTTGTAACTCGTCCAATCACTTCCTTCATTTCTCCGCCCCTTTTTCTCACACCTCCGCTTGTTTTATGAATGATTCCAGATAAATGATTTCAGATAAATGATTTTTAGGAGGAAAATAAATTTGGAATTTAACGAGAAAAGTAGAAATAAATATTTATGTCATATTACCACGCGTTTCTGATTATGTACTTTTTATGTCAGTTTATGTCATATTTATGTCATGTTTATGTCATGTTCATGCCATGTTTATGTCATTTTAATGTCATCTTTATGTTATGTTTATGTTACATTTATGTCACATTTCTGTTGTGTTTATGTCACATTTATGTCAAGTTTATGTCGTACTAGCTGAATCGACACTTCGGAGGCTATATACTTTCAAAATTTGATTGAAATCGGTTTCACTTATTTTACATTCATGCCACACCACATATTTATGTCGGTTATATGTCTGTAGTTATTTCACATTTATATGTCATAATTATGTTACATTTATTTTAAATTAATGTCATATTTAGGTCATAACTATGTCACGTTTATGTTAATCTGTTGTGATGTTCATGTCATTGTTATGACTTACTTTTTTCTATTTGAAATTTATGTCATTCTTATGTAATGTTTATGAAGAGTTACGGTAGTGTCTCTTTCCACGTACAAGAAACGGCCTTTTTTTGTGCGTCTAGCACTACCACAAGAAGAATAAATTTCAATTTGGTCCATAATTTCTCGAAATATTAACATCCAAAACTCATACTAACCTTATATTAACCTAATAAAATAAACTAATGTGTTTCTATTAACCATTATTGTTAATAATGTGTTTATATCATACTTATGTCATTTTTCTGTCATCTTTATGTCATATTTATGTAATTTATGTCACATTTATGTCATCTTATGTCATATTTATGTCATCTTATGTCATTTTATATCATCTTATGCCATCTTATGTCATCTTATGTCATATTCATGTCATATTTATGTCATATTTATGTCATCTTATGTCACATGTATGTCATCGCAAAAAGTGACTATACTTGATCAAAAAAGTCATATGTTTTGCAAAAATGCTCTGTTTTAACGTAATTTTGTCATTTCACAGTGCGGACGAAGGATTTGACGGTACCTATCCGACGAACGTCGTTGTTAAAAATAATGGCACATGTTTGTACGTGCCACCGGGTATATTTAAGAGCACTTGCAAGATCGACATCACCTGGTTTCCCTTCGACGATCAAAAATGCGAAATGAAGTTTGGTTCTTGGACGTACGATGGTTTTCAGGTACAAGAAACAAAAAAAATAACAACTCAAACAACATACAATTTTTCAATTGACTCATATTTTATCCAACGCTCCGCGTAACATGTTTAGCTTTTAAGACTTTAAGAAAGTAGAGAAAGGAAGAAGTTGATCAATGATGCAACTCAATGTGTTCAACTTTGTTTATCTTTTTATTTTTTTTTTATTTCTATACCTTAGCGGCCATGTTTCATTGTGTCGTTTTTTTTTCTTGTTCTCTGCGCGGGAATTGAATAATTAAAATTCAATGTTGTGCATTTTTACGAAAAATCCGTAGTTGATGTTAGTGTGTCGTTTTATTCATACGACTTTTTGAAGTGAAAAGTAGTTTTTTCATTGAACTTAAGAAAAGTGCCATTTTAGAGAATAGAAAATGATGGATGAAATTAAACATTTTGATATACAACAAATGAAAATCATTTCATGCTTATGTCACATTTATGTCATGTTTATGTCATAGTTATGTCGTAATTATTCAATATTTATGTCATAGTTGTATCGTACTTATGCCATACTTATATGCTATGCTTAAGCCATACTTATGTCATACTTATGGCATACTTATGTCACACGTATGTCATACTTATGGCATACTTATGTCACTTGTGTCATACTTTTATGGCATATTTATGTCGCACTTATCTCATACATGTTTATTCAATGACATGTTTATATATAATACACGACAACATTGTGTTACATTGATGTGTCATTTATGTCGATGATGTGTTATATTGATGTCACATTTATGTTCAAAAATGTCATATATGTCAATAATGTTTTAACTACATACAGCATGTATCTTTGATGTTAGAATAGTTTTAGTTTCTTACATACACAATTTAATATATAAATAAACCCTATGCATACATATGTCCATATAACTAGATCTAGAAAAACCTATACAAATGTATGTGCGTGTGCGTGTTGATAGAAACTTGTTGTGTGTTCCAATAGCGACCAACAAAATACTATTACTATACCAAATAGAGACTCTTACTATATATAAATATATACTTATACTATACTTCCATTTTCAGGACCCTTTCGGTATTCACCGATAAATCTGCTTAACTCATTTTCCGCAAGACTAACCAGTAATATTCCGTGTCAGATGTCACGCTATTTGTTTTTGACAGTATGTTATAGGTGTTACGTATATTGAATGACAAGCAATTTGTAGCACAACTTTTTTCGATATATCGAAGTATATTGAGTATAGTGAAATATATCGATATATCAAAAAATGTCCAAATGTATTGATATATCGGCAGATATCGAAATATATCGATACATCGATATATCGGCAGATATCGAAATATATCGATATGTCGAAAGATATCGATATATCGAAAGATATCGATATATCGAAAGATATCGATATATCCAAAGATATCGATATATCTAAAGATATCGATATATCGAAAGATATCTAAATATATTGATATATCGAAATATATCGATATTGCTAACATATTGATATATTCAATATATCAATATGAAACATATCAAAACAAACACTATACATATTATCGAGAAAAATCGTGAGATTTGGCATAGAATTTTACTTCGCTATATTCATATAATCTTATGGATATTTTTTCATTTTAATTAAAGCATTTTTTTATTATAAGTGCACAAATATATTTAATATATATTATATCATATATTGATAGTATATGAATTTATGCATACTAATTAAAAATTGGATTAATCTTTATTTAAGAAAAAAATTAATTTGGTTTCTTCAAAAACATATTTCACTTAAAATTTAAATATATTTTTGCACAAATTGACCTTCAGTTTCCTCAATTGATTAGCAAAAATTAGCTTCTTTTCTTTTGCTTTGTTCATTTGTACAATCAAATCTGCTTTTCACACAAACAGAAAAACATGATACATAAATAATTATTTATTGTAATATAAACAATAATAAAATAAAAAATAAACAATTAAAATAAAATTAATTATTTGAAAAAAGTCTCAACAACGAAGAAATTCTTTTACATTTTATTACAAAATTTCGTGTCGAATAAAAAAATATTTTTTCCCTCAATGAAAAGGAAATATATTTTTGCCATTTATTTGCAGTGACATATTCAAAATCGTGATGTAAAAGAAAATCACAGAAAAAATAATATTTGTGCAAAAGATAACGCGAAATGCATACAAATATATATGACCGTATATATATATATTCGATCAATAGTACCCTCAGAAATTTTTTTTAAGTGTATTTTACAGAAGTGATTGAAAAGACAGGTTTTGCAATTACGATGTGGAAATATTGAATTGAAATTGAATCGAGTTAATGAGTTAAGTTTCAATTTCGAGTTTCAATTATAAGGATACATTTTTTATTTTTCAAAACAAAATGACAGTTTGAAATGTGAAAGAATTTCATTTCGGTTGTTTGAACGAATTAAATTTAAATGATTTTAAATTTTATGGATGAAGACTTTGAGATTATTTATGTCAAAGTTATGTCAACGCCCTAACGAAAAACAAACATTTCATAATATATGCAAAAATATATGTGAATATGTTATATATATTAATTATATATTTAAAATATATTTATGAAATATATTTTCAGAAAATATAATTAAAAATATATTCGAAAATAAAAAAAAGTATATTTTGACATATTTTGAGACATATATTATGTCAAGTTTATAAAAAATGTCATGTTATACTTATGTCATATTTTATGTCAAATTTGTGCCATGAATGTGTCAACATTTATGTTAAAATTATGTCTTTATTCATAAAAATATAAATAAAAAAAATATATAAAAAATATGTATAAAAATAAATAATAAAAGAAAGAATCAAAAAAATATAACATATAAGAATAATTGAGAATAAGAATGTAGTGTTGCATGACACCGAACTTAACTGTTGCAAGAAAATATATATGTTGTAGTGAAGATCTATTACGAATATAATATATTTAATATATAATAACATAAAAATCATCATTGACTATAGACAAATAAACGATTTTCGTTTGAATTGCGCCGCTTTAGTCATTATTATTATCATTATTATTATGAACATTTTTATTATCATTATTATCACTGCTGTTATTATTTTTTTATGATATTCACTATTTGATTTTCTTATTATTATGATCATTATCATCATCATTATTATTATTTTTATTATTTTTGTTATCATTATCTCATTATCATAACTTTCATAATCATTATTTTCATTTTCATGATTGTCATTATTATTACTTTAATTATGATTCATATTATCATTAATATTATATTATTATTACTTAATATTGTTATATTTATTATTATTATTTAATATTGTTATATTTATTATTATTATTTTTATTGTCATTGTTATTATTATTATTATTGTTATTATTATCATCATCATCATCATTTTATTATCTTCCACCATCATTATCATCATCATTATCACCATTTTAATTAGCGTTATTATTATCATTATCATTACAACCATGATTATTGTTATCATATTATTATTTTCATTATCAAACGAATCCATTTATGTTTAGCTGGATCTTCAGTTGCAAGATGAGGCAGGAGGTGATATTAGCAGTTTTATTACGAATGGCGAATGGGATTTATTAGGTAACTTTTGTTCATCATTAAGGATAACAAAAACAACAACAACAACAAAATAATAACTAAATACAAACTAAAAACAAATTACAAACATAACCTCACTAAGAAAAATGATTACTACATTACGTACGTTTTGTGATGTGCGTACAGTGATTTTTATACCTAAAATTGGGGCAGAAAAGTGTACTTTTCC
This sequence comes from Gryon sp. ZL-2020, assembly GCA_022817425.1. Classification (NCBI taxonomy): domain Eukaryota; kingdom Metazoa; phylum Arthropoda; class Insecta; order Hymenoptera; family Scelionidae; genus Gryon; species Gryon sp. ZL-2020. Next base: position 17,382 of record JABFPJ010002810.1, read on the forward strand.
GCCTTATGTCGAAAAAGATCTCATTTCTGGTCCGCGGGCAGAAATAGGGTCGTTTTGGCCGAAGAGCAGAAAAGAGTACTTTTTCGTTTTAGGTCGAAAAACATCTCACTTTTGAACCGATGACAGAAATAGGGTCATTCCCGCTCAAGAGCAGAAAAGAGTACTTTTCCGCCTTAGGTCAGAAAATACCTCATTTCTGACGCGTGAACAGAAAAGAGCACTTTGCGGCCTTGGGTCGGAAAATACCTCATTTCGGACCCGACAACAGAAATAAGGTCGTTTCTGCCGTCATTTTTGTTTTTCTGCCCTCGGGCGAGAAAAGTATTTTTCTGCCTTGATTCGAGATATGAAATGGTCATTTTTACCATTCGTTTTTTCTTGGTGTAATTTTATTGTAGTTTTTGGCAAAATTAATGAAAAGCTTTTTTTTTCATTTTTTTAATATTAGGGAAAAAAGTAAAAACAAAAAATTTAAATATTGAATGAAAACGAAATTTGGTGTGTTTGAGTAGAAGTGAAGTTTGGTGACTGAAAAAAAAGTGTTAATCGGAATGTTTTGGATTTTGCAGGCGTACCGGGCAAAAGGAATAAAATTTTTTACAATTGCTGTCCAGAACCTTATATAGATATAACATTTTATGTTGAAATTAGACGACGAACTTTGTATTATTTTTTTAATTTAATTGTACCGTGTGTGTTAATCGCCAGTATGGCGGTCTTAGGCTTTACACTACCGCCGGATTCGGGCGAAAAGTTGTCACTCGGTG
>JABFPJ010002811.1:0-18148 GCA_022817425.1 Gryon sp. ZL-2020
GAAAAAAGAAAATATTTTATGTAAATTAAGGAAAAATAAAACCAAAATTACATCCGCAAAAAAAAAAAAAAAATACATGCGATGAAAGTGCAAAGAAGTGATAAATAACTTTTCATTGTTAATAAATCAGCGAGAATAACAATTTACTTTACAAGTATTTTTCAATATATATATATATATAATTTTTTAAAATATTTTTATTAATTTTAGTTTTTTATTTTTTTAACTTTATTTATTTGTATTATAATTTATAATATAATATAATATAATAATATAATACAAATAAATTTAATCAATTAATCAATTAATTAATAAAAAAGCATTAAATTAATATTTTAAAAAATGCATGGCTTATTTTGAAAAAAAAATTATTGTCAAAAATAAGCCACTAAAATGTAAAAATAACAAAACAAACAAAAACGTTTACAAAAGCAGTCGATAATATGCAACAAAGTTGGTGTTCCTTTTGTAAACAAATTGATCTAATAATAACAACAATTTGAACAATTTTGTATGAAATTTGTTTTGCGTGATATTTTGTGAATGAAAGCAGGTCAAAAATTGATTGCTCGACGGTGTATTGTCGTGCAGCGAAGATCGATTTGTTAACAGACTAACTTATTGATGAATGAGAGTGTGTTTGTCAAATGTGAGATTTCATTGTTGGCGTGCAAATTTGGATTTAACAATGAAAGTGCAGTATTGTTTACCGTGCGCACGTAATTCCTGCCGCAAATTTGATTCGTCACCATTTTTATGGCTCAGAATTTTCGCTCAAACTTGACATTATACACTTGCGTGGTAACACTCGCGATATGACACCGGAACGTATACACACGGGGGTTTAAGATTATGCGTTACACGCGTCACAGACGTCACATGCGCGCCGCGATTTAAGCCGCATTCACAACAATTTTTATATATATATATATATATATATATATGTATATATGTAATTATATATATGTACATATATGTATGTACATATGTATATATATATTTATAGGTGTCAATTGTTGAAAAATACAATATGAAACATTTTGCAAATTTTGTTTGTTTTTTTATGTGCTTTAAACCGCATTCACAACAATTTATATATATATATATGTATGTATGTATCTGCTCCAAAAATTTAGATTTTTTTATTTTCAAACTTTTTATATTTGCACATTTTTTTATTTTTTTAATTTTTAAATATTTATATTGTTGAATATCCATTATTTAAAATTTTAAATATTAATATTTGTAAATTTTCAAATTTTGAAACTTAAACGGATGAAAATGTAAAAATATGAAATTGGCAAATATGTACATTTTCAAATGTACATTTTTTTTGAAATCTTATAATTTCAAATTTGCTTTTTTGAAATTACAAATATTCATATTTTAAATTTCTATATTTCCAAGTGTAAAAAGTGTAATTTCTATACTTTTAAAATTACAAATTTAAACATTTATTCAAAATTTCATATTTTCAATTTCTTAAATTTGTATATTTTCAAAATGTCATATTTTGAATGTATTACAATTTTATATTTTTAAATTACAAAAATGAAAATGTAAAAAAATGTAAATTTAAAAAAAAGAAAATTTAAATAATTAAAGTGTTTAAGATGCAAAATATAGATACTTATTTTTTTGAAAAAATAAAAATGTAAAAGTATAAAAATGTTAAAATATTAATTAAACATTAAAAAATAAGAAAATGTGAAAATATAAAAACGGGAAAAGATTTCTCTACAGAAATCTAAAAAGATTTGATATTTAAAGGAAATTTAATTATATTTCCATACAGATTTCTATATAGATTTATATTTTCTATATAAATTTTGCAAATTTTATGTGCTCACTTTTCATACGCGTAATATAAACTTTTATATTAGAATCTTCAAGCTAAAGCAAACTAAAAATATTAACTTTTTATCTAAAGGAGTTTTTTGTTGTCTTAAACAAATATTTGATAAGACACCAACGGTGCTTCTTATATTCATAATTTCAACAAAATTCCACCTAATCTCTTAGTTTTTAAAACATCATCCAATTAATTAATAATTAATTAATTAATTTTTAAAGGATAAGTATTTCTGAAATACAACCGAACATATAAATTGCAGAAAATGTTTATTAACTAAAGGTACTATTACAATCAATTCATTCATTTATTAAGTAAAACTATTACGAACAGTGAATGAACATTGTATAATTTTTGTTTAAATAATAAATTGATATTTTTATCATATAAGATAATAATGTTTTATTATTGCAAAACAACTTGACATTTATTTGAAACAACATACATTCGCTAACTATGATGACGGAAATATCGAGGATAGTAATGTAATTATGTAATTCTAATACACGACCACTTTTATTTCACTTTCTAGCAACAACTACAATTAAGTTCTTCATTGTTTTGTAAAATGTTTGTACTTTGCATTAAGTTTTTACATTGAGTACAAAATAGGTATAAATTGAAATATTATCATTTCAACATTGTATTTGCATATTGATCATTTTTGTACATTCAACTAGGAGATTGTATTTTTTTGTACACATTAAACAGTCAATTTTTTAATTTTGTTATATATTTTTTTTAATTTTTTTAATACTTGTGATAAAAGGAGCGACAACTAGAAGTTTACTATTTATTTATTAATTATTATTATTATTGGTTTAAAGATATTTTTTGACTTCTCAAAAAAGAAAATTGCTAATCTTTAATTAAATATTGTCTAAAAATACACTTAGATATAATTATATATACTTGGAGGACTGTCACATTTTTCTAACAAAATTCTTAAAAAAAAGTTAAATAAAATTTAATGATAAAAAGATGCAAAATATAAACGTTAAACACAAATGAATAAAATAATTGCAAAACAAAATTAAAATGTAAGTAATTTAATTAAATGAATAAGTAAAAAAAAAGTTATTTAATCTGCTTTGACTTAATCTTAAACTTAGAAAGTAAACTGCAATTACAAAGTAACTAATTCTGGTGATAAACAAATAAAAATTACAAATTAAACATTTTAATGAATGAATAATTAAAACAAGTATATTTAAAAACGAATCGCATATAACAATATTCCTATAGAAAACAATTGGAAGTTAGTTGTCATTTAAGTAACTTGGCTATAAAACAATTATAGAAACTTAATATTAAGAGAAAGCATTAAAATGTTGAGTATGTAAATTCAACTATTTTATAATAATAACATTGCAAACTTATATATTAAAACAAAAATAAAAAAACAAAAATGAAAAGGTACAAAAGAGCATTTCGAGTTACAATGACGTTATGTTAACAAATTGAAGTGTAAAAAAAATATATTTAAAAAATATATTTAAAAAATATATTTAAAAAAATAATAACATACAAATATTGCAAAGTAAACTCATTTTATTACATAAAGATTGTCATTATGAAATCATTAATTGTATATCCACAAAGAAACAGAATAAAATATCACAAAAAAATAAATACAAAAATGCAGAGAAACGAACAATTATTTTCGAAATGTGGTTGAAATTCTTTGTCTTAAAAACACTATTATTATTTATGTGTACAACAATATCAGTTACATTGCTTAAGTTATAACTACAAAACGACTAAAAAAACGAAGATCTTTTGAGAAATTCAAGGATTTAAATGCTTTTTTTCTTTCTTTCTTTTTTTTTTTTTAGCAAAAATGCTGATTTCTGGTGTTTAGTTAGGCTCCAAGTTTCGAAATGATTATTTTTGAGCTCCAATTTATGCATGACAAAAGTCTTATGAAATGTTGTTTCATATTATTGCACGAAACATGATGATTGAGTTCATTTTTAACGCGAACTTTTACCCGAAGTCGAACTTTGTTTGGATTTGCCAGTACTCTCATAATTTTTCCCACTTTCAGCCGACTTCTTTTTCGGATTTGAATTTGAATTCGTCATAATGATCGCACAACCCGCCGTTAGTATGCTCCATAAAAGTAAACTACCCTCGAAGTTACTAAATATGGATCTAAGTGTGTCTAAGATCATTTTCAAATATACATTCGTAACTTTTGGTGCGCTTCTTTGAGCGCCTTTTAATTTTGGAAGATACTCAGCTTTGAACTTCGCAAGTTCGTTTGCTGTGAAGTATTCTTTGACGAATTTTCGTGACCACCAATTAACATCAGTCCTGGAATATACAAAAAAACATTATTTCAAAATGTTTAAATAATAAATAAAATTAGACCAAAAATATAAAAAAATAGTAAAACAAAGTTGATTGATTTTTTAAACAATTTTCATCACCGAAATCAAAATGATTTAAATTGAATAAGCTTCATTCTTAAACCAGATTTATTGATTGCATTTATATCTTAACAAGATTGTAGAGAAATTCAGGTCAGCGTAATTTTATAGACGATAATAAGGTTAACGCAGTTGATCATAAAATATTGAATTACATGATGAGATGATGAAATAGTTTCATCAGTTTAAATATTAGCAACACGAATTATAATTTATTTTCTAAATTAACATAAAAGATAATTCGATTTATTTACCAATTGGACAAGCGATATTGATAAAATGTGGCTCTGAGGACCTTTGGTGGCTGATTTTTGAACGGATTCTTAGCATTGTCCATTAAAGCTAGGACTTCCGGTTGATTTCGAGATAATTGATATAATAAGTGCAACATCCAGGGATTTCTTTGAGTTGGTTCCAAAGCGGCTGACCACATTTGCCAATCAAGTCGAGGCTGATATGGTGCTGTTAAAATAAAAAATTTATTTATATTAAACTATTTTAATATAATATTTATATTTAATTTATTAAGAAAAAAAATTTATTTTAATTTATTTATATTAATTTTAATTTAATATAATATATATATATATATTAAAAAAGTAACTCATACAGAAAAAATATATTTTTACAAATATATAACTTTTTGAATATACTTTTTTATATACAAAATATATGTTCCATGTATTTTTACATATATTTTTTAAAAATATAAATAAATATATATTAAATATATAACTAACTTTTTGCCGAAAATATATTTTATGCATTTCACATATATTTCTGGATATATTTCAAAATATATTTTTTTCTCTACGTATAAAAAATGAACTTTCCCTACATACCACAGAATGGAAGTGATTTTGAAACATTTCCAGGTTTGTACAGGAATTCGTATTCTTTCCAAGCTCCACTTTCCGTTTGACCCTCAATAATAATCTCTGATCTTCCTTCGACAACATTCGGCGACAAAATAATTTCGGTGAATTGTCCGTAAGGATTAACTATGTGCAGATGTTGGATTTTGTTATAAACTTGTTTCAGTTCGGCTGGAACTGTTATGCTGTGTTTGGGATGAAGTGTTGAAAAAGGTACCTGCAAATAATGAAATTAATTAAGTAGAAATCAAATAATTACACTTTTTATTTAATTTAATTGAATATTTTAATATAATATTGAATTATTAAAATATTTTTTCTGTCTTTTATTATTATTATTAAATTATTTTATATTATTATATAAGTTTTATCAAAATTTTGTTATTCAATTAATTTCAATATTATAAATTTGTTTAAACAATAATAATAAATAATACATAATTTAAACAAAGAAATACTTACGATACTTAATGCATAAATTACAACAACAATGACCGAATAAATAAACGTAATGAGAGTTGTAATAAGATTTTTGTTGATGTCTTTGTTTGAAATGGCTGAATCGGCAACAGCTTTGGCGATGGTATAAATGAGGGAAATCATCGAGCCATAGATATAGATTTGCATAACTTGCGAAAAGTGTTGGTTAAACTGTTCTTTTGTTATTGCTAAAAACAGATATAATTAAATATTAATATTTGCCTTACAATTTTTGTTTCATTAAAAGCACAATATGCAATCATTTACCAATACTAGATTCAATCGTCCAACTATCCGTGATTCTGACATTAAAAAGCCGAATAGTCAAAACTAATAAAATAATGTATATAACAACTGCAACCGCAGTCGAAACATAATTGACGATATTTGACGTTCCCTGTTTGCTTTTTTTTCTGTAAAAGAATTGGTCGTCGAGCAGTGATATGCATATGCAAATTATCAGATAGTTCAGGTAATGGAAGTTGCCTGTTGCTATGATATTCAGTTGAAGAAACAGCTGCAATGAAGAAAAAAAAGCATATCATTAAATACTTAATTAATATTTCAATATATTAAAAAAAAAAATTATTTAATTGGCCATTAGGAATATGAGAAAAAAACAAAAAGTCTTCTCTCAAGTGGATTATTTATTTAATTTTCCAAGCTGACGTTTCGATTCCTATCCGGAATCATTCTCAAAGCCCATTCTTAAAATTAAGGCCAGTAAAAATTGTTCATCATATAAGATACGTCATATTTTGCTAATTAAAAATAAAATGTCAAAATCCACGTTAAACTATTTGTTGTCGTTCAGTCGCCAGCTATTATGCAAATTGAAATGAAATAATATTTCAATACTTGAATGAATTATGGATCAAATAAAAAAATACTTACTTGAATGTAAAATGCAATGATTTTCACATTTCTGTTGGGGAAGAAAAATAAGAGCGGAACCAGAAGCTCAGTTGCGTGAGAGTAAACCATAGTTAGCTTAAGGAACCATGTTGGCAAATAATGACAGTACCATGCAAATGGTGATGGTAAAGCCATCGATTGAAAATGATAAGTGAGACCTGAAATGAAATTCAATGTATTAAAATAATTTTATTTTTTTATTTAAATATTTTAATAATGAATATTAAATATAATCAATAATGTTGAATTAAATAAATAATTAAATAAATAAAATAATCTATTTAATATATTTATTTGTATTAAACATTTGTTTAAATTAAAACAATAATCCAAATGTAAAAACCTTTTAAGGTCCACCAAACTGAGTTCTCCACAATGAACTTAATCATTCCAGTGGAGAACAAAAATCGACAGAGGACAAAACGAACCGTCCAAAAAGTGACTAAATCACTCGGAGTACTGACTTTGCCTTGTTTTTTCGAGTACCAAAGTGGTGCAATGATAATACATAAAAAGCCAATTTCGAGTAAAAGTAGATCGCTGAAAAAAAAATAAACTTTAATAAATTGATTTATAATATTAAATAATAAAAGCCAAAGTTACTTGTTTGAATCGAGTTAGTGATAACTAAAAAGATATACAATTAAAAGGTATCAATAACTTGATCAAATTACGTTAGTACTTCCTGATTATATAACCAGATGCACGATTAATACAAATTTTTCTAAGTCAATTGCCTTGACATGTATCTTAGGTGTGGCGTAATTCAATTACCGCAATGTAATATTAAGTTGTATGCATATTTTGTTTATAATATTCTTGTTTTATATTCTGTGATATTACCATTTGGATCGCAGGAAAACTTGGCCAACTTGAAATATTGAATAATAGAGACCCCAGAGTATCGCGAATACGGATGAAATGCAGAATCTCTGTGATATAAAGCTGAAAATAGTAAATAATAACAATATGAAATAACGTATTTGTAATAAGTAACTGATAATAATAATAATAATAATCTGATAAAATATAAGAATGTAAAAGTTTTATGTAAAATTATTGTAAAAAGTTTGAAATTGTATTTAAAATTAAATATAATTAATAATAATGAACTGCAATTAATATTTGATTCATAACAATAATAATTATTATATAATTAATAATATTGAGTTAATAAAGATAATATTAAGAACATTATTCATTAATTTAAAATTAAAAAAAATGAGTTAAAAATAATAGTTTAATAAGTAATTTTGGTAATTAAATAAGATTCAATAGATTCTTTTAACCATTTATATATTTTATTTCATTTATTTGTAATTTTTAAATATAAAAAAATAAAAGAAACACAATGTTAAAATGAATAATTTGATCCATGCAATTAAACTTTATCTTAGTAGAAATTCATAAAATCATAAGAAAAAAAGTAGTTACATTTTGATCAATATAAATTGTTAACATAAAGTTTACGTAAAGTTTGTTACAATTTTATATAAATTTGTTAATATGAAATTCACATCAATTTACGGACACTGTTTAACCCAAATTTTATGTTACTAAGATTATTTATGTTAAAAAAGTTTCAATTATGATTTGTCCAAAATGATAGAATATTTTTAAACTAAACTTTGACTTAATAAATTCTAAAAAGTTCCAATATTTTTATATAAGTTTATAAATGTTTTAGCAATTTTCGAAATGTTTTAACATGTTTTAAACAATTTGATAATCTTTCAAAACTGAAACTAATTAAAAATTATTGCAAATGTTTGAAATTGTCTCGTAATGAATAAAGGCATTCCCAAAAATTATAAATATGAATAAAAATTATAATAAAATAAAATAAAATTGATTATAAACTTTTAAGAACATTTTAAAACTTTCTAAAATGTATTGACTTAATATCAGATCTAAAAAGTTTCGAAAATTTTGCGCAAATCGCAATAAAAACTTTGTAAACAAAAAGTACATTCAATTTATTGCAAAGATTTCATAATTTTATTTAGTTTGAAGATATTTTTATAATTTTACCCATAGAATGAAATCGCTGCTCCGCAAAGAGCAACAACATCCAGCATGTAATCTACAGTTAGACCTAAATACGGAGCGAACCATAGCAAGGTTGGCTTTTGTATCAATTTGGTTAATAATGGTTTTCTATCAGTCACATTGATTTGCGCCTGAGCCGGTGTTAATCCATTTTCGCCAAAGAGACCTAATTTGAACAACTTTCACTTTAATAATCACATCAAAATAAAACGTCATTCACTACAAAATGCAATCATCATTAAAAATAACATAACATAACATTGAAATCATATTTTTTTCAAAAAAAATCATACACAAACTATAAACAATGTTTTGAATGAAACTCAAAGTGTTGAATAATGCAAAAATAATTGCTCGTATTGAACTTGCCTGGAATTTGAATATAAGTTCCCAGAAATGCAAACAAATAAATAATACAAATTCCTCGCAGAAAAAGATTGCGAGAGTAACGAACTGGGATCATCGTTGACTTTCTTTTTTGTCTGTCTCCGCTCTTCTCTTGAATAATATAATAACGAAACTTAAATCATAAGTTCTGCTGTGTTGTTGATGAACGAAATCAACGTTATTTCAACTCAAGGGACGTTACGATAAAAAAGAAAAGCAACGTGCCGACACGGCACTAATCGTCACTAACATTCGTCGATTTTTAGCGATTGAAAGATACTGTTATTATTGAATAGCAGAGGAGATTGCGAAGGAGAGGGGGAGGAGGGAGGCAGAAAAGCAGAAATGGTCAAAGTTTGGTGCAGAAATGATATCTCTGCTTTGTCGACGTGAAGTTGGTTGTGAATTGCAAGTTTTAGGATAATTTCGCACGGTTGTTCGAAGGGAGTTGGTAGCAGTTGGGGATGGCCGATTATGAACAAAATAAACTATTAAAATTTTGTTTAATTTTTATTAATAATAAAATAATCTTTTTAGATTAAATAATCGATTATTTTTGAATTTTATTGTTTTAATTTCAAAAAATCGAAAAATTAATCGATTAATCGGACGACAGAAATCGAAAAATTAATCGATTAATCGGACGACAGAAATCGAAAAATTAATCGATTAATTGGACGACAAATATCGCCAAATTAAACGATTAATTGTTTGAAGATTAATCGATTATGGGTTGAATTTTAATTGATTAAATCGATTTTATAACAAAATAATCGATTAAAATTTTGTTCGATTTTAATTGAATCGCTTTTGTAATAAAATAATCGTTTTCGATTAAATTAATCGATTATTTTTGAATTTTATTGTACTAATTTCAAAAAATCGATTAAACGGACGAAAAAATCGAAAAATGAATCGATTAATCGGACGACAAAAATCGAAAAATTAATTGATTAATCGGATGATAGAAATCGAAAAATTAATCGATTAATCGGACGACAACAATCGAAAAATTAATCGATTAATCGGACGACAAAAATCGGAAAATGTATCGATTAATCGTTTGAAGATTAATCGATTATCGATTTAATTTGGATTGATTGAATCGATTTTATAACAAAATAATCATTTTCGATTAAATTAATCGATTTTTTTAGTGTTATTGTTTTAATTTCAAAAAGTCGAATAATCTGGCAAAAACAATCGAAAAATTAATCGATTAATAAAAATCGATTCTTTAACAAAATTATCGATTTCGATTAAATAATCGATTATTTACTAATTTCATGGTTCTAATTTGAAAAATCGATTAATCGTACGACAAGAATCGAAAAATTAATCGATTAATCGTCTGAAGATTAATCGATTATCGTTTTAATAGTAATAGATATTAAATCGATTTTATAACAACATAATCGATTAATATTTTGTTCGATTTTGATTGAATCGATATTATAACAAAATAATCGTTTTCGATTAAATAATCGATTATTTTTTAATTTCATTGTTCTTATTTCAAAAAAATCGATTAATATTTTACTTATATAATAATGTTTCAATCTCCTTAATTTGGTAGTACTGACGATTACAAACTGAAAGAATATTGAGTAGAATTTTTATTTAAATGCTTTTATTTATTAAAAATATGTATGAGTAATGTTTTACATACGAGTTTCTTACTTTACATAAAATGAAATATGAAAATGTGTAATACTTTATTATCAAATTATTATATTCACTTTTAAACGTATACTTATAAATATTGAATGTTATCATGAAAAAGTATCGAAAAAGAGTTCAATATTTTAAATATTAGATTAAACATTCGAAAAACACGATGATGTATATATACATTAATTATAACTATTTCTTAATCCAAACGATTATTTCATAACATAACAAGTACTTATAATCAATTTAAAAAATTACAAAAAGTAAGTCCAATTTTGTGAATTAAATTAAATTACAAGTCTAATTCATTTCTACAAAATTATCTTATAATTGTAATATTTCGTTAAAATTGCAGTCAAGTCAATTATTTTCGTTTTACTTCTGAATTATATATAGTCTAACTTTTATACATAACAACAAACTTTACAATAGTTGATTTTCGTTCTTCAAATAAAATAAAATAACCATTTTAACAATAACTCGGTTCAACAGTCGTTATACTTGCATGCTACTGAATAAAAGAGTTAACAATTCTGGTTGCTGTACATTTTTACGATACTTCTGAACCATATCCTGGATTTTCAGACGTCGTCGGACGTGTGGCGGATGATAACTAAAAAAACAATTATACATAATACATTAACGTATAATAATCTTATTGCTCCAATATTTGATTATTTATTATTATTCAATCTTAATTGCAAATATTAACTTAAAAATGCATCATTTTTACCTATCATTTTCCAATCGTTTTCGTCTTCCCATATTCAAAGTCGTCTGTCGTACCAACGAGCTTAAAGCTCTTCGTGAAACAACCATACCATCAACCAATGGAGTTGCAATGTTGATTCTCGAGACTGGTCCTTGCAATTTAACTCTTATCAACCCACTTGCCAGTGGCTGTAAAAATATCACCTGAACGTCCGAGGGTTGAACTATCCTGGAACTTTCTAAGCCTGTATTGGTGTAGGGAAGTAAGTCACCTAAAATATTAAAATGATTTATTTAAAGTCAACTAACAATAAAAATAAAAAAATAAAAAAATCAACAACCTTTCTTTCTTAAATTTTGTTTAAACTTTCTTTTTTTTGGCGCACTTGTAAGAAAAAGTATTGTACTTAACTCATAAGAAAAATAGACGTTTTTCCAACTTGAAAAACATCTACTTTTCCCACTAGTTAAGTAATATACTATATTTTTTGTGATTAAAATATCATTATTAATTTTTTTTTTTTTTTTTTTTTCAAAAATGGAGTTAATTGGTTTTTCCTTTAAGCCCCAGACTTTATCTTCAACCTACCAACGGGAAATTGTGCATAATCTTCTAAACTCTCAAGCCATACGATCATAATTTTGGTATCAGTTTGCAGAGGAAGCGAATTTTTGGCCGATCTTCGTGGTTTGACTGGATCGGTTCCCGGTGTACTCGGCGGTCCGGATTCCAAACTCGACGGCTGTTTCTCTAAATCAAGCGACATGGCTCTGGGCGTTTGATTAACTGCATTTATGTTTGTGTAAGTGCGAGTTGCGGTGGATTCACTGGCACTTCGTTCGAACCACGCTGTAAAACATTTCATATTACAATTTACAAAGTTACATTTACAAGTCAAAGATAAAAAAAGAAGACATACAGTAGAACCTCGATTATCCGAGGTGGCCGGGACGAAGCATATCTCGGATCGTCGAAGTCTCGGATAATACGAAATAACATAATTAATAGTAATTAAAGATGAAAAACATTAATTTTATTAATAATCGAGGTTCTACTGTATAAATAAAAATTATATATATATACATTGATTACTACTGGAGTCACTGTAGGAAGTATCCTCAGCCATATCCACATTAGTGTTAACATTTTGCGTTGGCACAACAAAGGCAATTTCTGAACTGACATCGGCCCAATATAATAAATGGGTATTTCCATTGTATAAAGATCCGCCATGATCACTTTGACTTTGATGTGGAACGGTGACTTGGGTGGTTCTCCAGGACGTGGATACATGTCCAGTCCAACCGGCGTGAGATGCGACTGATACCGGCCAGCCGAGTGAACTCAAGAATTCCATGAAATATGGCGAGACGTTATTTTCATGTACCTAATTAAACGACATATTTATTTTTTTTTATTTAATTTATTTTTTATTTAAATTAAATATCGTAAGAAAATAGTATATTACACAATTAGTGCATTCGGCAAAGGCTTCTTCCACGAGTGAGAAAACACAACTTTTTTGCCCTCAAAAGAGGGACGAAAGTGGCACTTTTTCTCCCGAGGGAGGAAAAGTATTTTCATCCTTTAAATTATGTAATGAAAGGTTACTTTCCCTCCCTAGGGATCATAAAGTAAAGATAGAAAGTTACTTTTTCTCACACTTGTATCGAAAATACAACTTTTCTTCCCTTGAAAGTGAAACGAAAGTGGCACTTTCTCTCTCGAGGGAAAGAAAGCTTACTTTTCCTCTCTAAGGATAAGAAATAGAAAGTTACTTTCATTCCCTTGGCAGGAAAAGTGCCACTTTCATCCCTCCTTTCGAGGAAGAAAAGGGTTTTTCTTTCCTCCCGAGGGAGGAAAAGTATTTTCATCCCATAAATGATGTAATGAAAGGTTACTTTCCCTCCCTAGGGATAGAAAGTTACTTTTCTTCCCTAGGGAGAGAAAGTACCATTTTTATCCCACTTTTCGAAGAAGAAAAATTAGTTTTCCTCCCTAGGGAGTACCATTTTTATCCCTCTTTTCGTGGAAGAAAAGTCACTTTTCCTCCCTAGGAAGAGAAAACACCATTTTTATCCCACTTTTCGGGGAAGAAAAGATCTTTTCTACCCTCTCCTAGAATCAGCAACTTTTCTCCCTAGTTGCGAAATATACCATTACTTTCAATCGAGAAAAAATTACGATTTCTTACCACATTATTTAAAATAGCTTCAACACTCTTCTGGCCAGATTTAACGTAAAATATATGAACGGTATCACAAGTTCTTGGACTGATATGATCCAAACTTTCAAGATCCGAACAAAATCCCGGCAACATTGGATCCAAGGCCAATAAACCGCTACCAGTAGAATTATCATTTTCCTTGTAATCCAGATTCAAAAAGCCAAAGTGACTGAGAAACAGTCTCGCCGTTTGAAACTCATGACAAATTTGCGGCGGAACACACTCATCGATGATTTTATCGTTGGATTCTTTATCCGAAATCTCGCTGGTTTTCGCTTCCAAATTGATCTGACGATCCAAATAATTGGACAATATTTGATAATCATTTTTCATCTCTTCATTCTCGTTCATTATTGTCTCTAAACTTGGAATAGATTCGTCTCTAAAATCAAAATTTCAAATTGCACATAAATCTCTTTTAATTAACTTAATTTACTTAATTAATTAACTAAACAAAATAATAATAAATACTAACACTTTACAGTGCGGAATTTTATCGATATTATTTGGAAAGAATTTTGGTTTATAATCAATTTGCGGCACTGGTTCGTTAAGCGGCAAAGGTCTTCCAGGATTGTTATTTATGCTTCTGATGCTGGACTTGTGTCTCGGCAGATGGCGCAGTTGCATCGTCCAGGCGTGTCGACCGTGCGGACCGCGAATCAGCACCGTCATAGTTGGCTGCGGATCTTGATTGTTTCCGAGCGGTTCCTCCAAGAGAGCTAAAATTGTCGAGTTTTCGGCAACAAAGTAGCGGAATCTTTCCACTGCGGTTTGTCTTGCGACTCGGCCGCCGGGACAACTGTTGCAGTGCTTCAGCAAAGAAACTTCATCGACGAGAGAAGACAGTGATTGGGCTCCGCAGGCACTCGGAAAATATCCCACCTATGAATTTAAATCGTTTTTTATTTGTTATTTTCTTTACTTTATTTGTCTAAATTGAATTACAGTAGAACCTCCCTTAAGCGGCCATGTCGGATAATCGAGGTTCTACTGTATTTCATTATTTTCTTTACTTTATTTGTCTTAATTGAATTGCAGTAGAACCTCGATTATCCGAGCCTCGCTTAACCGACCATCTCGGTTCTTAACATAACTGAGGTTCTACTGTATTTCATTATTTTCTTCACTTTATTTGTCTTAATTGAATTGCAGTAGAACCTCGATTATCCGAGCCTCGCTTAACCGACCATCTCGGTTCTTAACATAACTGAGGTTCTACTGTATTTCATTATTTTCGTCACTTTATTTGTCTTAATGGCATTACAGTAGAACCTCGCTTAAGCGGCCATGTCGGATAACCGAGGTTCTACTGTTTTTCATTATTTTCTTCACTTTATTTGTCTTAATTGAATTGCAGTAGAACCTCGATTATCCGAGCCTCGCTTAATCGACCATCTCGGTTCTTAACATAACTGAGGTTCTACTGTATTTCATTATTTTCGTCACTTTGTCTAAATTGAATTACAGAAGAACCTCGCTCAAGTGCCCATGTCAGATAACCGAGGTTCTACTGTATTTTATTATTTTCTTCACTTTATTTATCTTAATGGCATTACAGTAGAACCTCGATTAACCGGCCATCTCGAATAACTGAGGTTCAACTGTATTTCATTATTTTCTTCAATTTATTTGTCTTAATATCTTAATTGTATTACAGTAAAACCTCGATTATCCGAGCTTCGTTTAACCGGTCATCTCGGACAATCGAGGTTCTACTGTATTTCATTATCTTTATCAACAACTTTACCTGTTCAAGGATGATAGTTAAAAGTGCATCAGCGGCATCTCTAACCCGCATCGAGGCTGGTTTTAACTCCTTTTCGTCTTTCATCTTCACTTCTCCCGTTTTGCCCACACTCTTCGTACCAGAAACACCGAGTTCCACGACTTCTAATACTGTTATCAGACAATCTTTATCCTGCGAAACAAAAAGCATTTTCATTTCTGATATTTCGACTGTGATCTGATTATGTGATTTAAAGAAAAAAATTTCACTTGTAGTAATTGTGGGTGTGCAGTTAACCACGTTGTTAAACACGAGAATGCCGCAACTATTGATGAATGAAGGTCTTTTGAGTGCGCTGGCGGAGGTCTCCAGCACTGATTTGCTATGTAGTCGCATAATCTTTTCACCGCACGTTTACATTCCAGTGCATCTGAAGAGTATAAATCAATTGTATATAAATTATATTTTACTTTTATTTATAATTAGATTATATTATACTTTTTAATATATCATATTTCAAATTTTTAATTAATAATTTAAATAATAAAAATAAAACAAATTAAGTTAAATTTAATTTCTTTCCAATTTTAATTAATTAAATTAAATTGCATTAATTAAGTTAATGCTTTTTATTAAGTTTTCATTAACTTAAATGAATTAATTTAATTAATTTAATTAATTTAAATAGCATTTCTTACCAGTTTCACGAATCTTTGTTCTCGCTAATCCCGATAATATTTCCAACGCCGCTAGCGAAATATTTAAATCCGTTTTCCAGGACAACGTGAGTCTGTGGCAAACCAGATTTGTCGCAGTGACAAATAACGCATACGCTGAATCTATAACAAAATGAATCCAAAAAATGTTGGATTTTGCGATATTTTTAATTACATTTTCTAAAATGAAACAAAGTTGCAATGATTGCTGACAAATTGATAACTTATCGAAGCACAAAATGACGGAACAAAGAAATATGTTATTTACCGGATGCAACACTTTCTTCCTGCATTGTGGTGCTGATGTCAGACGCTTCGCCAAGTGATCGCAGGTCACTAGAAAAGCTGATTTGACTTGTTGTGTCGTTGGTAACTACAAAGCGATGGTATGATAAAAAGCATTGTGAAGTGTAAAATATGTTATGTTTAATTCAAAATTCAAAAAACAAAAAAAAGTCAAAAATACAAATTATAACTACGTTTTCTTTTGTAACAAAATATACATTTAAGGCAAACAAATCGATGATTTTATTAAACATAGGAGGATGAAATTTATGCTTGAAATAAGCTGAAATTACGAAAGCATTATCGAAGTTCAAAAATTCTTTTCTTTTGTTATTCAAAATTGTTAATGTTGTTTTTTGAATAACTCACCCGATGAAAATATATTAACATTGTCATTGGAAATCATGTCGGGTTGAGTTACTTGATCCAACTCTTCAGCGGTTGCTGAATCATTTACGCTTAATAGTAAGCCACCTGAAATTACAAAATTGAATGAAATTTGAAATTATTATTATTATTTTTTGTACTTTTATTTTAAATAAATATAAATTCATTTTAATATTAACTTTTATCCAATTTATTTTTATTTATTTTATAATTTATTTATATAAATATTTATTAATTTACCTAAGAGCATATGTGTATTTTGCGGATCAGTTTCCACTTTCAGTGCATTGATAAGTAAATTCATCAATCTTGGTTTGAGTTGTGCGAATGTCGTATGATTTTTATCCAGATTAATGTTATTCATTGATGGCAAATCTCTGATCACAAGATTCTGTAAATTTAAATATAATGTCAATATAATGAAATTAATTCAATAATATAATAAATATATAAATAATTAAATATAGTAAGCAAAGAAATGTAATAAATAAATGAATGTAATTTGACCTGAAAGTGAAGAGGCAAAACTAGCATTGACTGTAACAAATGTATGGAAGCTCGACGTAATTCTGTTTTGGTAATCGTATTTGACTTTAATTTCAAATCCTTGTCTGGTAAAACCAACTCCAAAGCCGACAATATTGCTGGCACTAAAACTTGTACTCCATCCAAATCCAAACGAAATAAGTCCGCGGAATTTGATAAAATACTTGCTAATGTTTCGCTGCATTCTCGATTCTGCAAAATGAAAAAGTAACATATATAATAAATAATATATATTTAATTTGTATAAACATGTATATATTAAATAAATAAATAAATTTGTATATACTTGTTTTACATTTAATATTAATATTTTATAATATAAAAATAATAAATTATAATAAAAAATAAATAAATAAATAAAAATAAATCAAATATATGTATATATATAATCAATTTTGAATTATAATGAATTCAACTTAAAGCTTAAGTTGACTCACTTCACTGATTTTCAATCCATATTGTATGGCTTGATAAAATCGTGCCAAATAAGTCGGCAAAATTTCTTCGCCAGTTTTCTTTGCGCAAAATATTCGACATAATGCGCCAATCGCTTCCGCTCGGCCGGATTCATAACGATCTATGCTTAATGCTGATATAGATTCGTTATTGGTATCTTGAAGTGAATTGGGACCATCGATTAACACAGATGACGGACGTTTTGAAGCGCCTGATGGTTCTGCAAAATAGTTACATTGTTAAATTAACTTTATTTTAATATAAGAAATATATTAAATATATGAAATATATAAGAAAATAGTTTCAACATTGAGAACATACGTGGTAAATTCTGGGACCAACCCTCAGTACCAATAAAAGCTGCTTCAAAAAGCCATTCTCCAAAAAGATGTAAAATTGAGTTGCATTTTGGTCGACCTGGAGCCAGAA
>JABFPJ010002812.1:0-18147 GCA_022817425.1 Gryon sp. ZL-2020
GATTTTCAGTACTTGAGTCCACATCCAATTTTCGCTCTTATTTAGCAGCGTTTTTCACTCCACATTTCTTTGGGTGTAGTTAATGTAATTTATAGTATTTATAATTTATATTTACATATAATATGTAATTTCCACATTAACATAAAATTAGATATAAAATATAAATATTACATAAATATTTTTATAATGTATATAAATATATAGTAACTATATACTATATGTATATTACATAAGTATTTATAGATATATATATATATATATTTATATATGATATTTAATATAGAAATATATCTGTGACGACGAGGAAAAACCAGTTAAGTATATATGGAATCCCTATATACTTAACTGGTTTTTCCTCGTCGCCACAGATATATCTATCATATTTTATTATAGAATATATTTAAATATTTTGCATTTACATATTTTTTATTTATAGTTTATATATATATGTAAATGTAATTTATATTTATATAGTCTGGAACAAATATAGTTTATTTACATATTCTATTTTCATAAACTCAAACGCATTAAAGCAAACATTACGCCGTGAAATTCATCGAAAACAATCCGAGGCGTTTGGACAACTCTGAAAGTTGTTTTGGCAATTCTGCGTCTTGTTTTTTGATTAGCACCATACGCAACTCTGAGAGTTGCTCAAAAAACTCGGTAGAGTTATCAAAGCAACTCAGCTTATTGTCCAGTAGGCCTTTTTCTTCAATATCTTATTTCCTTTTATCTCAAGTCTTCTACATTTCTTAAATAATTTGGACCTCTTAATATAAACCTCTAATACAGTTTGAGGTGTCATATTCAGAAATTACTCATAATGAACTCCTCGAGGTAAATATTTGGTAAAACTGCTCATATTACATTGAAACTCAATTTAAATAAATCAATGAAGAAAATGATCATTTTAATTATAATGTTTGTATGTAGTTTTCTTTTTCTTTCGGAACAGTTTTCATTAGAAAAAAGTACTCGCAATGCGTGTACTTTTTTAAAAAAAGAAATGCTATAAAAATATATAACAAAGGATAAATAGATTTTGACAGTTCAAGAGTATATAATATATCAAAGCAAATTATTGCTTGTCATGTATAAAGATTTCTATTGACTATTTTGCTCTTCTTTTTTCTTCGCTACATTAAAACTAGTTCTTTTCTTTACTGGTCTCTGCCTTTAATCACAGGAAAACTGTTATTTGCAAATCATCAACGAATATCACAATTTACAGTTTGTCCAAAACAGGTGATTTAATTGTTTTTGACTTTTTAGTGTTTGTAATTGCAGATACAAACATAATTGTTTTTCTTTGCAAATGTGCAAAGATAAATTAAGTGATAAGAAAAGAAGTATTTAAAATTATACGAGCATTGAATTGCCCTATAACTATGAGGGCATTAAGTACCTCGTATTTTGTGGCAATATTTCGTTCATGTTAACAGCCTGCTGTTGCAACATTAAACTATCTTTCATCGCTTGCTCTTTGAATGCTGAAAAAGTTTGAATGAACGAGCTGTCCTTTTGCCAATTGTGCAACTGCTGCATTATCGAAGAATCCTGTTTCATAAAATTGCCATCCTTCAAGACAAAGTTCACGTCTTGCTTCGGTAAACTCAAGTTGTCCGTGATCTTGTCCAAGGACTCCTTGTTATCGATTAAAATAATGTCTTTTCTGCCCTTGTTTCGCTTTATACCCAAATGAGTTTGAGTGTGCTTGTTGAGATGATCTTTTCGCGAGAATGCCTTTTGACAAACAGTACAGCTGAAATTTTTGTCGCCAGAATGAATGACGTAATGCCTGGTTAAATGTTCGTTACGTTTAAATGCTTTTTGACAAACGGGACATTTAAAAGGTCGCTCATCTGAATGGCCTCGCATGTGCTGGTCCAAGTGCTCTTTTCGCTTCAGCATTGCTCCACATTCTTTGCATTGATACTTTCGTTCCTAAAAAAAGTTCCAGAAATTATATTTTTATTACCTTTAACTATTTTTACACTATTAATAAAACTTTAACTATTACTAAGAATAACAAAACCAACTATTACAATATTAATGCACAAAATCGTCTAGTCTTTTCACAATTATTTTCAAAAATGTATTCGATTAAACATTTTTTTTTATCCAAAAGCATCGAACATGTTAGATCATTAATTCAATTTTGCAGTGAGAATATGTATTGCTTTATTATTAATATATATAACAAATTTAATTTTTCATATTTTATGAAAAACTTTAATAAACAATAATAATAATAATAATAATAAAAATAATAATAGAATAAATCTTTTAATTTGTACCTGAATATGCCCCTGAATATGTTGTTCAATTTCAGATTTTTCTGTGAATGCAAGATTACATTCAGGACAACAATAAAGTGTCGATCCATCAAAAGCAAGAGTAATTTTGATCTCGCCAGTCTTCGCTCGAAATTTCATCTTTTTCTCGGGTTTCTGCGTGTCAGTTTGAATTTGTGGCTCTACTTTTGCAACGGCAGTTGATAATGTATTATTCTCTTCTTCCGGTGCCTGTTCCATATGTACATTCAAATCACTAGGACTAATTGTTAACATCATATGTTCAGCATTCATAAAATGATTTCCATTATGTAAATTTGAATTTCTGAATACAGGTACACTTGGAATATTCAGAATATTATTTTGAACTTGATCGTTCTTCGTTTCTTCCTCGCTTTTTTCCTTCTTCACCTGATCCGTTTGTAATTTGATTAATTGTTGCAATGTTAATGGCAGAGTTGTAGCCTGTAATTTCTGTAAATATTCAGCCATTGCTGCACTTTGTAATTGAACTTGCTGCGATTCCACCTTAAATCAATGTAATATGATAACATTTCAGATTTCTCAATTCTTAATATTTTATGTTGTTATAATTAAGATTAAGTAAGTGACAATTTTTAAGTAATTTAATTAAGTTATAAGTGTAAACATTTTTGCAATTACAAGTTAGTTTCCCGTTGCTTTTGTTTCATTAATTTTTTATTATTAAAAAATGAAATCAATTAATTTGACTAAAATGTGATTTAAAGATTTTATTTTATTTGGATTATTATTACTATTTAACATACTGTAGTAATAGTAGAAGTACTAGATGTAGTAGCCGTTTCCACTTGACTTTTAGAATCTGTTTCAGATTTTAATACATTATTAGTATCAATTTGTGATGGCACGACAACATTTGGAATGATCCTAACTGGCAAAGTATTTGGTTGGACACTTAATATGGCAGTAGTGTTATTTTGACTGTAATTCGGTATGTTGATAGTTTGAAATCCTTGCTTCTCACACAATTGCATTAGGGCATTTGCATCAGGCCAAGTAAGTATTGTATTAGGATATTTACTTGGCGAATTCAACTGAAATAATTATTAAACGTAATTAATAAACAAATATTTGTATAATTATAGCGAATTTAGACGAATTTATTGAGAAAAATGTTTTTTGAATATTTTATCGTTAATTATTATGTTTGAAAATGATATAATAAATAAATATATAATTCAAACAAGTAAATATATGTATATAATTTGATCAAAGTAACATACCAATAATTGTTTTGTTTGAGTTGAAGTAGTTGCAGTCGTATAAATTGCACTTTGAGTGCTTTGCGACTGTAAATTTTGGCTCGACGAAGTAAATCTTAAATTGGAAATTTGACTCGCTCGAGACGTTATTTCCGAGAACTGTGGCAGCGACACCTGCACATTGTTTTCCGGCGAGAAATTCATTTTCCTCGTGCAAGAAAAAGATTGACAAATACAAAAACCTCTTACGAGGTTGGTTTGTGATTATAAAGCTTTGTGTTGCAATAACGCCAATCTATCTCTAACCTCCAAATGCAACGGCGAAACTTTGTACACACAATTTATTGACGTTCTATTAGAAACACTACTTTTTTGCAAGCAAATTTCGCGCGTTTGTATTTCATGACTTTTATTACTATTTAACTTAACGATGCGATTATAACGAAATTATGGCGAAATTAAATTAAATTAATCGCAGTCCAGTTGAGCATCGTAACCAATCGTAACAAACGTGAACGAACGCGGAACGCCGCATTTACGCGAAGAGCGTCATTCCAATATGGCGATCGACGGCAAACATAAATAAAGATGGAGAACGTCACGAAAAATTCAAACGCGCCCAATGTGTTTGTGCGTATTTTTAAGTTATAGAAAAAAATACTATCAACATTCGTCGATTCAAATATTTTTGATAAATAAAAACAAATTTTGTATGATTATAATATTTAGATATAATGATTTTTTTTATATTATATACATGTAATGATTTTGTTGATATGTTAAGAATTTATTAAGTTGGTATTCGTCATTTCATGTATTCGAATAACTTAAAGGCTATTATTTGCACACTTATATTGATATAAGAGCTTGCTTCTATGTTTTGTGTAAAAAAATCATGTTTGAAATGTATACTTGAAAGTTTTTAATAAAAGAAAGGCACATAATATCTTATTATAGATATATAAATATAAGGATAATGCAAACAGAAATTCGCATATATTGCGAATATGTTTTATAGGTGAGGTTATGTTATTGATGTTTGTATTTTTCATGTATATAATATTAATTATTTCTTGTATGCAATGATCTTCAAAATATAACATACAATAAATAACAGACAATAAATTTAGTATAAAACAAAAGTTGCGTTGTTATATTTCTAAAGGCAATTTGAGATATTATTATAAGAAATTTCTTGTTAATAATAATTTTTTATAGTAATGAAAAATGTAGTTTTTACTTAAATAAATTTCCCTATATTATTATATATAGGGAAATTTATATATATATAATATATAATATATATATAAGTTATATATATTATGGTTATATTATATAACATTATATATTATAAATGTTCTATTACACTATTTTGATGAATAATAATAATATGAGAAATTTTGATAACATTATGTTTTTATTTTTAGGAAATATTAAGTACATTCTATATACATTAGATTTTCTATCATATGCAAATCAAAATCATCAATGGATCCATTAATATTCAACGTTTTCCAAATTGGCTGAAAATGGTTCAAATCTATTTTGATTCAATTAAGTACAATAAAAATCAAAATTTTACTGCTGACAACATATCATGAAATTTTAAAACTAATTTGTACAGATTCGCTTTTCTTTATATTTATGCTCTACATGCGAAAACCAACAATAAGATTCTATATTCGTTCGTATTTACTAGTATCTTTTAATCTACTGAATAGATGTATACAGAAGATTACTATAATTAACTATGATACCTCTTTGAACACAAACAATTTTCCTTGAATAAATGCGCCTCACTGTAGCCTTGTTAGCACCTTGTGAAACGCTAAGATAAAATAAACACCATTATATTTCCTGATTACGTTTTGTAAAAGTTTCATTCAGATAAAATAACAATTATTATAATTAAAAAAAATACAGTTATGATTACGAATTTTTAACAGGAATTTTCTTGCAGAATATCGTGAAATATGACTTCTCGATCTAATAAAAATGGTATTAAGACTCTGTGCAATTGTCCAATTGATGGCAGTGATTGCTTTTCATATGTCACCAATGATGGTAAACTATTAATCAAATCGAAGCAATATTGCAAACCGATCATAGTCAGAAAACCTGTAAAAGAATGTTACTGCAATCCGGAATTCTGCAGAATGCCATACGGATCAAGGAGAATGCAACATAGAACAACCTTTCCTTGTAGTGATTGTAAGAGTCATTTTAACCTTCGAACAGTAAATAGTATAGAAACTACCGTATCAAGAGACAATTTAACATCTCCACTTTTGACCTACGAAACTCTTAAGAAAGTGCATCAAATCTCGTATTCTCCAACGTCGAAATTTCTTAATAAAATATTAATTCACAGCAAGTGCAATAATAATGACACTAAGATAGAAAATAACAAAAATAAGTCTAAACGTAATGTAAAATATACAGCAACAAAATCTGCAAAAGCGAACAAGCTTGGAGTTATATGCTCTCCAAGAAATAAATATGGAAAACTGATGTCTACTAATAAAATTTCGAGTAAATGTCCAACTAAAAGGAAAACCGTTTCTTCAAAGAAATTCAGTAATGTTGCTTGTGCTTTATGTAAAACATATACTTGTTTTGGAACATGCAGTCTAAAAGATTTGAAACCATTATCTCCTTCAAGTAGCAAAGTAACATGTGAAGTCTGTACAAAAAATGATGACGATATACTTGATTTATATAAATTTCGAAAAAAAAATTATTTTGATACACACGGAACTTACAAATCGATTTCAAATTCTTTGGATTTCGATCATTTTGAGCAATACTTTCTAAATGAAAGACTGTTTCCACAACCTGCAAGTGTGGTTTACAAATACGATCCGATAGTTACATTACCATCCAGTGTTATTAAACAAAAAAAATTAATTCATTATTTTCCAAGATATGTCATCAATCAAGAAAAACTAAAAACCTGTAAAGGAGGTCCAAAAAAATATCAAAAATGTACCGCGCTAGACAATTCTATCGACATAGAAGCATTAAAGAAAAAACATTTGCGTAATAGTTTAGCTTTACGATATCAAAAGGTTGCAGTTTAAATCACAACATAATGTGATACATTGAAAACAAAAACGAATTAACTTAATAAGAAATATGTTTTTCGTTTCGTTTTTATTTTTAATGTATCAGGTATCTTATGACATAAAATATGTAATACTTGCATATAATATTATCATTAAAATATATATTCCATTTTACAAGCAAATAATAATAATACTATGAATTTAAAGTAAGATTTTAAAAATAGCATTAATATAATTATACTATATTTAAAAAATATTAATTAAGCTGATGTCATTATATAAAAAATATTTGTTTAAAGTCTTAATTGAAAATTTCTTAATCATTATTCAATTTATCAATTTTTCTCGGACTTTGTAAAAAAATATAATAGTATTGTCACATAGTCGCACGCAGCCTCCGAGAATCGTTTCTTTTTAATCAAAAAGGCTGATGACCATGGCATTGTAATACTTTAAAGTAGGTTAATGGTTTAAGTTTATATTAAAGGCAATGGCAACGACTTTAACTGCACAGTTCATTTGATGTACACGAGCAAAGTTCGAATACATCTTTACAATGCTGGAACTCGAAATTAATATATATTTTAAGTTTATTTGCATACGTATTACAAGTTTTATAACATGCTTGATGTTACCAAAAATTCATGTTTCTTATAAAGTTGCTCGTTATTGTTTATTTTCTTTGCTCTGATCTTCAATTTTATAATTACCATTAATAGTATGATTTTTGTATGATTTATGACTGTTTGATTGAAAAACTCTTTTCTTGCATGTTTTTCTATTCGAGTACGTAACTATCAAACATGTTTTTGTGTTTTTTTTGTCTTTTTTAACTCATCATTTAATGATGATGTGATGATTTAATCAAGAGTTTTTTGGAGCCCTATTGTTATCAACATTATCAAAATCATTGGGAATACCCGAATAATTTTCCTTATA
Organism: Gryon sp. ZL-2020; assembly: GCA_022817425.1. Classification (NCBI taxonomy): domain Eukaryota; kingdom Metazoa; phylum Arthropoda; class Insecta; order Hymenoptera; family Scelionidae; genus Gryon; species Gryon sp. ZL-2020. The sequence continues at coordinate 7,546 of JABFPJ010002812.1, forward strand.
CTTATTTTTTAATAACATGAATGCAAATATTTATACATATATTTCATATATATTTAATGTCTCAAAACGTTTTTACGAAGAAAAACTATACATTGATTGATGAAATAATTTTCTTCTTGCTTAAGTATTGCAGTTATACTTTTTAATAATAACAGTAATTGCAAATGCAATAAAATTTAACTGATACTTTTTTTATGTTGTACAGTGTTTTCATGACGGGAATATACAATTTATATTCTTGACAGATCATTCCTCATCACGCTTAATTTACTTCTGAAAATTATAAACATATTTCAATTAATACTTTGCTAATCACAAAATATAATTTTGAAAGGATGACATTTTGATTAAAATTCCGTCATTCACTATATTCACAATATTATTCAAGTATAAACATTTAATTTTAGAATTTTGTTTCTTTTTCTATATTATTGAGTTATTTTGAAATTGTATGCATAATTAATGTGTATAAAAATGCATAAATTTCATGATATTTTGTTAAACAGTTACATTTTCAAATCTTAAATAATTATAAGTACTTTGAAATTAGAATAACAAATCCAAAACTTTTGATTCTGCTTTGAAATTATAGAATTAAATAGATAGATAATAATTAATATAAAAGTTTGTATTGCATAAAAGTACAAAGAAAATGATCTTTTTCTACATGAAAACTGCAAACATTATTGATACGATGCTTTTCGAGGAGGTAATATTATTAAAAAGTTTTCTTTATCATTTGAATAAATTTGTAATAAAATAGCTTAATAGCTTAATCATTTTTTAGAGAAAGCTTAATATTTTTTTGTGAGAAAGATATTCATTTTTCATTCATTTTTGAATGAAAATATAATACAAAAATTGAAAATCTGCTTATGAGAAGTGGAATTATTTAATGCAACAATACATCGAAAAGTTTATGTGTATATATTTCTAAGAATAAAGATCATGATTGTACATCATTAAAGATTTTGTTATTCATTGTTTGACTGTGGCAAAAAGTTAATGTCAAAGCTCATAGTTGAAAGCATTGGTTCCCACAAAAAATGGGTAAACAGAATATAAACAGAAAGCGTCATATATAATGAAAATTTTGATGTACAAATGAGCCAAAAACAACGTTTAGTTGGAAGGGAAGTTTACATTAAAAATGTTTTGTTTAAGTTGCAAATACTTTGAATAAACTAAATAAAAATGCTTAAATAAAATGTCCATAAAAACAATACTGTATAAATTGAAATGCAATTAAAATTATCATTAATTAATAAATGAAATAAAATGTTATTCGTATTAAAAGTGTTATTAAACACTTTTCAAAAATGTATGATTAATATTATCGTTTTTCTTATTTATAATTTTCTTTTTTATATATTTTTTTACATTTCAATTCTTGAAACTGAATACCATACAAGAAAACTGCATGAACAAAATTAAAAGTGAAACTTATTATACGTAGAATCACACTCAAATCTCGGCATACTGAAGATACAGGTCACAATCATTGAAACGACTTTGCTGATAGTTTATTAATGGTAATTTTATGTCCATGCTAAGTAGAACATCATAAAAACTACATCGTGCAACATAATACAAGACATTAAATGTCTCGTAATAAATAATTAGTAATAGTGAATGAGAAAAGTATAATTGTATATAAATATCTACTATCTTTTTTTCATTTAAATTATGTGAATGTGATGTTGAGTTCGTCATTAACAGAAAATCCGTTTTCTTTTTAAACGATTTGCGAGACACATGTGTTATTTTTATTCTTCTGTGTCAGGTTTTTAAATTCACCCTTTTCTTTTCAAAAACGGGTTTTATAGCTTCTTATAATGCACTTCGATAACAATTCCTAAATATTGTGATGGGCACTTTGTCTATGCATAATTAATGAATAGTTTTTGTTTTATTTTTTTTCTTTGTCTCATTCATTCTGCATCAATGTAAAAACATATGCGTTAATCAATTTTGAAGAAATGATATGCAGATTATTCGTAGTATTTGATATTAGTATATAATTTCACTTTACCTATACTGTTCTGTTTAAATTTATGTAATTATTTAGAATAACTTATGTTATTGTGATGTGTTATTACATATTTGTTGTTTGATTTAATAGTGTTATAATTACGTATTATAATGTAAGTTGCGATATGTTTATATTAAAAATATGCGTTTATCGTTAATGAAATTTATTTAGTTTAACATATAATTATAAAATTAAACTGATTTAAGAATGTTGTAATGTAAAATTGATTTTGTAATTTTTATTTTATTTAATTAATAATACGATTTAACGGAAAATTTTATTTATGCGAGAGTTCTTTTTATTTACTGTAATTATCGAAAGCCGAGACATGATAAATCAAAATTACAACAGGTTACAAGCAGATAAATGTCTATAACCTGAATACTATGTCAAGAATATTCACATACAATGTCTCAATAGTGCAATAAAGTTAATTAAAATATATCAATGTAGTTTTTTTTCTTCCTGTAAATAAACTAACTAGTTATATTATAATATAAAAAATTATAAAAAATTCATAACATTTTAAAATGTACTATTTTATAAGCTTTTGTTTAAGAAATAATTAGAAATTACTCATAAAAATGGATATATATCATATTTTTAAAAGATATTTTTTTAATTAAATGAAAAAATATGAGACTATAAAACGATGTTTTCGTTATTAAAATTCTCTTATTAAAATGCATGAAGAAATTTATCATGACATTAAAATCATGACTTCACAATTCATACATTTTATTTTTTTCTTCAAAAAAAAAAAAAAACGTATATGAAACAGCATTAGACTTATATATCATAATTACTGATCTTTCTTGTAATAATATTACCAAACATCTAATTGACTATTTGAAAACTAATAAAAAATTAGATGCTCCTGTCATGTTTAAAAGTAGAATTGATAAATTAAAAACATTATGTTTATTTCGGGTGTAGAATCCTGAAAGTGAATCTGAATATTACGAAACGTAAAATTATATCATTTTATTTATTTTTTTGTTTAAAATGCTGTTACTTAAGTTAAACAATCAAAGAAAACGACCGGATGAGTCAATTTAATTTCCAAAATTCTCTATTCTTTTATAATCAGATGTAAATGGATTGAAATTTAAATGGAAAAATATTTTTTTATATCTTGAATGATTTTGTTGTTGTAATAATACGTGAATAAATAATTTAAATACAAAGGGTGGGGGCATACGTTTAAATACAGTGAATGATTGGCCGTGTGTTGCAGTTCGCCTTCTTCTTCGATCTTTAGTTATCTCTAGTCCGATACTTTTCTTAAATTCAATACTGACATTGTATTAACACACAAGTCTTTTAAAGTGCTATTCGGAATTTAGTGTTCGCTATGAAGATGCTTTTAGGATTCAGTTTTTTGATTACTATTGCTTTTGTGACAGCTGCAGAACTTCGTAAGATTTAAATGTTTTTTGTTATTTGAAATTCTTTCATGAATTTCTAAAATTTGGTATAATAAGTAGTAAATTTTGAAATAAATATTGCATTAATTCATTTCTACATAAAAGTGTAAATTAATACAAAAAATAATTGGAACATTAATTTTTGTGTAGCACAAAGTTTCAAAATATGTCATAAGTCCGATCCAAAATTCTTCAGATGTCTTGACAATGCGGTACAACAAGCTATTGTTGCATTAGCACCAGGTAAGGGATAAATGTTTTGATTTTGATTTACATTTTAAATTTAAATTATAATTTTTAATAAACTGTGCCATATATCTGCATCTTAAAAATTGTTTTTGATTTTAATACATTCATTTTAATGAGAATCGCTTTTGAAATAGCAATTATAATAGCTAATCAATCATTTACCATTTTTTATAAGGACAGAGAAAGTTATGAACTCAGTCAAATAATTTTATTTTGAAGTAAATCAATTATTTATTATAATTTAGGAACATACATTCATAATTACTGAAAACTGAAAGATGCATATTTTGGTCAAATGACATTATAATATATAGATGGAACTGTAATTCAAAACAAATATATGGTTTGACTTTAAAATTAATTACTTCAATTTGAATCTTAAATTATGTTACAGGATTAAGAAGTTTGAAAATCGTATCCATAGAACCCTTAGCAGTAGACAGTATTTCTATTGGTGCAGCTCAAGGATCCGTGTCATTGAAGCAAGAATATAAAAATGTAAAAATACATGGTCTTACAAAAGGATTAAAAATATCGAATCATAGGTAACGTTTTCTTACGAAAGTAAAATTTAAATCGAAAAAATTTTTTTTGTATATTTCTAGTTAAAATTACATTAATGGTTTTAATTTTTTTCGTGAGAATTTTATTTTTCTCACAGCTTATAGCTTACAAGCTTTTATACCCGATGAAATAAAATTTAACATCCATAATTTTTAACATCATTAATTTTTATTAGATTTATATAAAATGATATCTAATTACGGTATACAATTTTCAGAATTGATTGGAAGAAACACATATTTTATTCCGATGGATACAATCCGCAAGTTGATTTTGTTGCAAATTACAAACTTCATGGAAAAGTCCTGTTATTACCAATTACCGGTGCAGGAAAATCAAACATCACTATGTGTATGGCATATTTCTAACTTTAAATTATTTTAATAATGAATGTATTATTTCAATTAAACATTTTTTATTTTAATTTTCAAACGATTAGAAATAACCAAAAAATTATCAATTTTATATTTTTCAGTGGACCTGAAGACGAAAAATACGATTACCTGTCAGCAATTTGAAAAAGATGGAGAAATTTATTGGAAGCCTATTAAGTATGATATTAAATTCCATCCTGGTAGAGTGAAAATGCAATTTGATAATTTGTTTAACGGTGACAAAGTATTAGGTATGTGTTCTCTTGCATACCTTCCCAAGAAATATGAAAACCCTTGACAAAATATATATCAACACATTTTTTTTAGGTGAACAAATGAATCGATTCATCAATGAAAATGCAGATCTCTTATTCAAAGAATTACAAGGACCATACGAAGAAAGCTTCGGTTTAGTATTTAGACAACTTTCAGAAAACATTTTTGCTAATATACCAATATCAAGCATATTTCCAGACTGATTAATTTTGCTCAGCTATGTTAGTAACAGATATATATTTGTACAGATAAGCCTAACTAATGACGAGAACAGTGTAGCGCTTGTTACGAAATTGTATAAATCGTAGTAATTTTACGTTTGACAAACATATAATTTAAATCACTTCATATATTTATTTATCAACGGATCCACACTCTTCGCTGAACGTAAAAGTTATTGAAATATTATAAAAAATCCATTCAAATTATTAGATTCTTACACGCAAAAACATATTGTATACAAATTTACTGCTTTTCTGTGTTGAATGGTTTAAGATTTACGTGTTTAACAGCAAACATATCTAAATCAGATTTTTGGATGCATATTTACATATATACTTATATTTATAATTGTTTATTATTAATACGAGAACCCAATATTAGTTATGAAAAATGATACAAAATTAAATCATTCTAAATACATTTTTGCGTTAAGTTTCGACTGTTGAATATTTGACAATTACACTCAGGGAAATGTTTATTTGACTCAAATAAAAGTTGTAGTTAAAGAAACTAAATTCTTTTTTTATTAAAAAAAATAGTTTGTTAGGTTAAGCTTAATCTTTAATTAGTTCAATTAAATTTTTCTCTGAATGTAAATAAGATTATTGTTGTTACATTCTTGATATTCTTGAAAAAATGAAAACTTACTTATGCGTGACTGTTGTTCAAATTTATGACAATCTGAGAAAATCTTAAATATTATTTGTATTGTGAGATACATGTGAGAATGTATATAAATGTTATATATTTTATATAACTAGTATACATATTATATGTACTTAATCATATATGACACCATATATTATATACGCTGTGATTGTTTTTAGATGTAAATGTATATAATATTTCTGAATATTTTGTTGTTAATTAATTTTCGTAATCTGATCGCAAACATTTTTGAAGACTGTCCAATTTACTGAATGAAAAAAACAGTTCCTAGGGCCGGAAAACTGCATGTTTTAGGACTGATTGTTACTTAACAATTACGATTATTTAACAATTTAATGAAAACGCTACACTGCATAGATTGCTTATGTAAATTTTTGCAAATGATCGTATATACATTAAAAAATAATCGTAATTATTTTTCGATCCATTGGATACAAATAAAAATATAAATCGCATCTAAACGCAAAATATATTAAAAAGTATATATAATTAATTCGCTAAATATCTTCATTTAATTGTTTTTAATGCAGTTACCCAGTTATATAATGTTCACTCTTTATCGAATTTTATGCGCATTATGGGAAAAATGTATTGCAACGCATTTCTTCATTTTTTCTACAAAAGTCACAGATATAACAATTGTGTACAAGTTTAATTTTTCTAATGAGGTTTAATATAGTTAGTAAGTTGCTAATGAAATGCACGGACACTTGAAAGATTGTTACTACAACAACATTAAAGAAATGAATTTCACTATATGCATTATCTTCGTTGCTAACACAACAACACCTTATGACACGCATATTTGTAATATTGCATGCAATCGCTTAGCCATCGACGCTGACGGATCAATGTGTTACCGGCTACGGAAGTCGCAAGTTTTATGCACGCTTTCTCGCCTCAGTTCCTCCAGAAAGTGATTTGAAATATATTTACATTTTTAAAGAACATTATTCACATGTTTGACGTGTACGTTATTATTGATATATGAATCAATTTTTAAATTAATAATTTTATTAAGATTAATTTGAAAATTTGTATATTAATTGAATATTTAATTTTATAACTAAAGAACTATTTTAATTATTATAGTCTGTAAAAATAAATATATATAAGAAAATAAATATGTAAAATGCAGTAAATCGTTTTAGTTCAATGCATATATGATATGAAAAACGTATTCTTTTTTTTGTATATTATATTTTTGTAATGTTTTATATTATATTTTTTATATCATTTAAAAGATATTTGTTTAACATTTACACAGGATATTTTTTGTTATATCTACTCTGTCAAACGTAACCGATTTCAATGCTATAAATTTAAAATGAACATAGAAAATTAAACTATACACATTCTTCTACAAATCGTTACGTAAACTTCATTTTAACGTAAATGCTAACTAGATGTCGACAATTCCAGTTTTTATGAAGTAAAGTGTTTGTACTAATGCATTTATATGAATAAATAAAGACAAATATAACGTTTCTTATGACACATCTCCCAAATATTTACAATAACTGCTGTAATTCCATTTAAAAGCAGTATTTCTTCCAATTCCAAATTTAGATAAATTATAATTATCGTCAGTATATGAAGCAAAACCTTTCTACTAGAAATTTCATAATTTGGTGTAGTTCCAATTAGGATGAAATATGCCGAACTAATTTCAAGTTGACGTGTCGAGGAACTTTAACCCGGGAGTGGTCGCGCTACGTTCATTTAGATCATTGAGTGGCGCTTTTGTTGATGAATGAGGAGATCAGAAAAAGTACAACTACTCCCGGGTTAAGAGGATATCAAAAAGCTATGGCAACTTTGAATTCAGACTATGGCGCCAATAACGTAATTTGCAACTTACAATCGATAAATATGAGAAATGAAGATAATGCGTCAATTCTGCATGAATTTCTGTCTGAATTAATCTTAATGAATAATTTCTTCAAGTCAGCGAAAATGGGAAGAATTATTCACAATTTAACAAAATTTTCTACGACGTATATCAATAAATCTGTTATTACATCGGATTATTTTTTAAAATACATACTATAGTTTGTCGCTTAGGTAACGTAGTTTACATATTTTGCACTTTATATTATATTTATATATGAGAAAATTAGAGAAGAAATGTTTGCGGCTCCTGAAAAAAGGTGTAAATAACTGTAAATAAAAACGCAATTTATTAATTATTTTAATTTTAATAAAATTTAACTCCGAAATTTAAATGTTACATTTCGAATTTCAATTTTACAGCAGTAAATGAATAATAAAAATCAAAATCTAGTTTATTTGAAAGACCATAGTTTTTTTTTCTTGTTCCAGCGTTTTAAGATTTGATCAAATTTGCGGCATAAAATGACATTTCATTTGAAACGCAATTTGAGGACAAAGATTATTTACGCTGGAAATAAAATAGTCAGTTGACGAATCGCCGTTAAAAATCAGGTCTTGTTTTATTAGCGTACGGGCTCCTTGGTGCCTCATAATCGTCATAAAATTGACTCGCTCGGTTTCTAGGGTACATAAACTCTCGAACTATCTGTACTGTTTGAATTACATGTAGATTCATTTTACTCATACAAATACATATTCGACTGTGTTATCCACGCCCAGCGATCCTGCGAGTCGCGACGGCTCAGGACGAGGAGTCGGCGTGAGCTGTGCGCGAATTGGACGCGTAAAGTCGCATGGAACTTGTATTACTCGCAACTACAAAACCATTCTCATTCGCGTTTGTCACATCTACGTGTTCACTTCGACGCTTTTTGTCACGTTCACGTTGTGCTTTATTTTCTCTCTATAAAGATAACAAATACAATTTTTTCGATACCACGAAAAAAACATTCTTTTCGGATTATAAAAATAATATAAATATATATAAACAAACATGGTTCAGAAAGCCGTTGCAACTATTTTGGCTGTTATATTTGCCAGCTTAGCCATAGCAGGTGAATTTTCATACTTTAAAAGTTATCACCAATAAATCTCTTCTTTTTACTTCAAATGTTAATTACACTTAAGTATTTAGTGCACTTTTCTGTGTTGTTTCTACAGTTAATTCAGTATTGCTTTGTTATTTGTGTACTTTTTTTATTGTTAACATAAATTTTTGCGTTATATTATTTGTAATTTATTTAAAGATTTATTTTCATTCTTTTGTTTGTTGTTATTCTCGTCTTCTGTGTTTTTTTCATTTTAGTCTTTTTAATTTGATGTCAAAAGTGCATATTTATTATGCATATATATAAACTTTTTCTAAAATAATTTTTAAATTGGTTGAATGACAACAAGAATAAAAATATTATAATTTGTCTATGATTGCGATGAAATTTTATTTAAATTTCTAATAAAAAGGTCGATAACAAGTGTATTATTATGTTTGCGCAATCATTCATTTAAAATGCATATGTATATATGAAAAATATTGTTTTCACAAGCGAAGGGGACAGTACACGCGTCGCAAAAGGGTGGAAAGTTTTGCGGTGCAAGGGTGGTGTCGAGACTTTTGGCGCCACATTGCCGTGACCCATATCGTAGCACATCTAACCGTCTATGTGTGCAACTACACTTATTAAACGTACATACACTTTATACTCCCAGTTCATGCGTGGTCATTATTTGTGTGCGTCAGTAAAAATCACGTTTACACCCTCGATGATAAGTTACCTCTTTCTTCATATTTTTTTTTCTTTTCTTCGTCCTTAAAGTTTATTTGTTATGACGAAAAGTTACTTTAGTGTTATTGAATTTAAAGTCACTTTAATGTTCAAAATAACAAAAATAATCATTCGTTATAAAGTTTGTTTGATAAGGTCAATTTTTACTTTTTTTTAATTCTGGAAAAAGTTTATACTGTAATTATTTAAATTTGCAATAATTAGTATTTTAAATTATTATTAAAAACTGGAAATTAAAAGCGAATTAGAGTAATGAAATCTTCTTTTTATGTTACCATTTTTGTTACGTTAGTTATTAACAATCAATAAAATCAATGAGGTCACTTTTGTCATTGTTGATTTATTAAGATTGATATTTGTTTTATATTTAAGATTTTTATTTTGCAATTCATCAAATTATATATTCATGACAAGCATCAATGATGTACGATTAATTATTATATAAGAAAAAGTAATGATTTTAGAATCTAAAATGTAATTTTTTTTTTAAATTTTAAAAACAGTATTAAGAAATAAAAATCTATGATCTTAATTTCGAATTAATTATGAAAGACATTTGATGAGTTTCAACGCTTAATATAATTCGTATTGAAAGCACGTGGTAAGAGACCTAGAAATTTATACCTCGTTAGATGATGATACATAGATGACATTCTTTTATAAATAATTATTAATTGTCCTTAATAATCAAAATTATTTGTATAATTCTTGATCAAACGTAGTTATGAGGAATACACATTTGAATGAATCATAAAAATAACGTACTTTTTTCAAATTTCACAAAATTGTTAATGTTATACCTGGATAGAAATAACTAATTACCCCTACAGCACACGTTCGTTGATTCAATGTTGAATCAACGTTAACGGTTTTGTTGAATCAACATTGAATCAAGGTTGCGAGGAAGTTGAATCAACGTTGAATCAATCTTTGAATGTCCGCTAAAATCGAGTTGAAACAACGTTGTTGGTGAGTATTGAATCATCACGGAAACAACAATAAATAATGTTGAATCAATGTTGTTTGATGAAGTGGAAGTAATGTAGAAACAATATTGATTCAACGTTGCATATCATTGTTGATTTAACATTCACAAATAAATTTTGAATAAA
>JABFPJ010002813.1:0-18143 GCA_022817425.1 Gryon sp. ZL-2020
ACTCATTCACCACCACCGCTGAGCGGGAAATTGTCCGTGACATCAAGGAAAAACTTTGCTATGTCGCTTTGGACTTCGAACAGGAAATGGCCACCGCTGCCGCCAGCACGTCCCTCGAAAAGTCTTACGAATTACCCGACGGACAGGTCATCACCATCGGTAACGAGAGATTCCGTTGCCCAGAAGCCCTCTTCCAACCATCCTTCTTGGGTATGGAATCTTGCGGTATCCATGAAACCGTCTACAACTCCATCATGAAGTGCGACGTTGATATCAGAAAGGACTTATACGCCAACACGGTATTGTCCGGTGGTACTACCATGTACCCAGGTATTGCCGATCGTATGCAGAAGGAAATCACTGCCCTGGCCCCATCCACCATCAAAATCAAGATCATCGCTCCACCAGAAAGGAAGTACTCCGTATGGATTGGTGGATCCATCTTGGCTTCCCTGTCCACCTTCCAACAGATGTGGATCTCCAAACAAGAATACGACGAATCTGGCCCTGGTATTGTTCATCGCAAATGTTTCTAAGCTACCAACTTTTGATTACATCATGTGTATTATACATATTTATTCCACATTCAGACAGAACATCATCATCATCATTGGCATTATATGCCTTATCACTATGTCATTGTTTTGCGCCAGAGAATGTCCTCTTTAACATAACACTCAAGTGCTTTTATTACACACATTTATCAGACTGTATGTCATTTTTAGATCATACAACTTGATCGTTTACAAGCTACACTTTGATTTGTTTGTTAGCAACAAGGAAATTCTGATTGAATGTATACAGTCTATTCATATTTAATGGACTTGTAAAATATTATCAGAAAAAATCATCATTTATTCGAACAATTATTGCACATTCGATTCAACGTGGCTAAACAAATTTAATATTAATCGTCAAGCATTGTATACATTTACATACTATGATTGGTAATATGCACACACTAATGATTATAAGGTTTTTTTAAAGTTTGTAAGACTATTTGGAAAAATATATGTCTTCAATAAACTTATTTACGATATGTTTATTTCTATAAAAAAATGATATTCATCTACGTTTTTGTGGTAATATCTGATTTGAAGCTCCGTTAATATATCTGTCAAATCATGGTATATCTCTTATGAAAAGTTATCGACAAATATTTTAATTAATGATCATATTTTGTATTCATCACTCGTGATTTGATCATTTAGTCTTTATGTCCTGTAAAATAATATATCTTTTAGATAAGAAAATTTAAGTATATTTAAGATTGCGATAAATATATTATATATAATTCAGAAAGACTGTGTCATATATACTTTAAATATATAAACCGATTTTTTGTTTTATGTAAAATATGTGTATAATTTACAATACATAAAGACCTACATTATTTTTGTCTAAATAAATCGATTATATAAAATATTTATTATATTTTTAAATTCCTTTTAAAATATACCTCTTGATTTATAATAATTTAAATTATATATTTAATACCTTTTGAGTTAAATTTTCTTTTTAACTAATAAACAATATAATAAACTACTTTTCTAAATGGAGATATATAAAAATAGTATTATAAGAATGTTAAGAAGGTAAGTATAAGTCTTATTATAGTATTTCTCGAGTCATAGCATAAAATATAAAAAAAATTTAATTCAAAACTAAAATCCTTACTAATTGAAATAAATATTATTATTAAACATTATGCTTATCATTAATTTCATATCGTATTATTATCTATATGCCTTAAAAATATGAATAAACAAGATAATTTGATTTTTTCTTTTACTTTAAATAATAATAATAACATTTTTTTAATATTTCTTTTATTAATAACATTCTTACAAGAGCATTAAGAATAAAAAAGTTACAATATTTTTAACAAATGTAAAATTTTTCAACAATATTCAAATTTTTTAGATCAGTGATATTAATTATCAGATATAATTAAAATAAATATTGCATTTTTGTATTAGCATACACATATTACTTTGTTTTGTATGATAAATAAATACGTATTTTGTTTCATGAACAATCAATTATCTTAATTTCTCAAGATTATAAACTTGATTGTAATACTATGAGAGGCATAATAACTACAGTTTATAAAAGCGACTTAATTGGAAGAGAAATCAGACATTTTAAAAATAGATCAGAAACTAAATATAAAAGTATGTTTGTGTGGGGTTCACATGTAGGGGGTGAAATAACTCTCATAAATTCCTTCTAATTGCTGGCCATTTTCTAATATCCATATACAAGTGGCGGTTTTATTTATTTAGTGCTTAAAATGTTTTATAACTTGTAAAATATATCAAATTTCTTTATTAATCAAATATGCATATCCATTTGCCAAAATTAATGAAAATTATCCAATGAAATTGTAAAAAAAATATTTCACAGAAGTAAAATTAAAAAAAAATTGTAAAAAAAAAACAATTTTTCTACAATTTTCTTAATTGTACTTAACATTTTAAAAAGTTGTATAATTTTTTTCAGACTCCCGAAAATATTCTGAAAATATCTGAAAACCTACTAAGAATAATCTCCAAATATTTCCTTAAATATTCTCAGTATATTATTCACTCGGACATTTACACATTCTCAGAACATACTCCGAATATTCTAAAATATTTAAAAATATTTTTAAATAATACAATAATTAAAAACATAATATTTTCTGAATATTCTGAAAATGTTTTAAGCTTTAGGGGAAAAATATTAAATTATAATAAATTGTAAAATGTTATTAGTATTTAAAAAATCAATTATTTTATTAATTTACAAGCAGATACTTATTTAAGACGAAAACTTTTCACACAATATATGAATCAGACATTCTTATTTGTATTATAGCCCTGTGATGTTATATTTAGACGTGACCTTATATGGTACTGCGTTAGATTCCGTTGAACCTCGTTGCCAAAATTTAGATTATAACACTTTCCAATAAAACAGAATAAACTGATAGCTTAAAATCTATCGTATAATCAGTATACAAAAATAACATCTATTTTAATAAAAATACTAAATAATTCAATCATATTTGTATAAAAATGTTTATACACTGGGCACAAAAAAAAGGCTACCTAGCAGTAGTCAAAAAATGAGCCATTTTCAAACCGACATAACTTTTAAAATTTACATCGAAATTCAAAGTTCTTTTTTTTAAATGAAAGGTTGAGATTTCCTCTAAAAGAAGATGTCCATTAAATTTTAAAAAATTTGGTTTTTGTTATGACAAATTAAATGTAAACAAAACAAAATTTTTTGCGGTAAATTTTACTGACTTTGGATGAGTATAGCGAAAAAAATCGCCCCCATAACCCCTCATTTTTATGCAGTAATTTTAACATTCATTCCTTTCTGAACAAAATGAAAAAAAAATTTTTTCATTTTACGTGAAAAATGGCAATGTTATGGCCAATTGAAAATGATAGTGCATTTTCGGGTCTCTTCGTGCATTTCATGGAAATGCTACGAAATGTACAAACATAAAAAAACATGCAAACGCTGGGGCATGGCATTGGTATGGCATTGGCATGGCATTAGTATGGCATTGGTATGGCATTGGTATGGCATTGGTATGGCATTGGTATGACATTGGCATGGGATTAGTATGGCATTGGCATGGCATTGGTATGGTATCGTTATTTAATATTGAAAATCATATTTCTATCTCTTTCTTACACATTGTGTTGAAAATCGGACTAAAGTATCGGAAAACGCTGCTTCTTCTAAATTATTTCGAAATTTATGATACATAAAAATTAACAAAATTGTTAAGAATGTATTTAAAAAATTGAAATTCCATAAAAATGTTAAAAATTCATTCATGACAAAATAAATTTTTGCATGAACAAGTCAAAACTTCATAAAAAGTCAGCAATTTGAGTCGTTTAATATTGACCAATCAGAAAAAAGTTCAGCAATTTAGCATTTCATGTATAATTGTTTAAAAGGATATAATAATATACTACATTTTAAAAATATCGATCATAATTTATCATACAAAAGAAACTTGTACATTATCTAACACATCACACTTTTTACATTACTTTAATACTTAATACTATATATATATTAAATATTTAACAAAATAAATTAAACAATCTATGACAATTAAGCTATTTTATACTATTTATATATACATATAATACAATATTATTTTACATTTACAATATATTTCAATTCATTTTTTTTAATAATGAAAACAATACATCGCATCTTTCTTTAACATCATTAACAGATCGCGTTTTTAAACTTTCGCTAATTACATGAAAAGTATTCGGATTAAAACCTTCTTTAACTTTTTTCAACAATAATGCATCTTCTTCTCGAGTCCAAGGTTTTGAATCATTTATATTCGAAGAATCAGTTTCAATTTGGTCGTTATCCTCAGGTTCACTAGAAAATTCCATTTTTTCTATCGTTATTTCATCATATACTTCATTGCCATCATTTATTGTAGAAAAACCTAAAAGAATGAAATATAATACTTTTTAATATAATATTTCATAAATACACAAAATATACACAATAAAAAAAAGTATAAAATACTCACTCGAGTCGTATTGCATTTCATCATGATCAGTATTAATTTCTTGTTTAATTTGTACTGTGTTTATTTTTGCATCCTTTTTATCTGTTCGTTTTTCTCTCACCCCTTTTGTCGCTGTAGCGGTTTTTTTCGAAGTTGTCGCAGAAGTCGTACAAGTAGTTCCTGGCTCAACTTTGATAGTTTTTCGTTGTTGTTCGGACAATTTTGGTGGTGATTTTGCACTCTTCCTAGATTTCGATGGTGCCGACTTTTCGCTGAAATCATCACTTTCTTTTAATGGTGAGGATTTATTTGTCTTGGGATTAGTATCACTGGACTCGCTTTTTGAATTTCTTTTTCGTCGTTTCACTGGAGGCACTGCGACTATTTTTTCAGCTGTTTTTAATGAAACTCTAGCAATATTTTCAAGTTGTTCCTCGTCAGCACCTGGGAATGTGATTTTTGCAGGTCTCAATCCTTCAGGTGTTTGAAGATATATTCGTCCATTTAAGAACTGTATAAGATAAAAATATGTTTTAAATAAATTATATATCTTATATGATATGAAGAATTTATAATGATATAGAAATTATCAATTACCCTTGTACCACAAGATGCACAATGTTCAGTCGTCGATTTCATTTTTGAATCTGTCATTTCATTATGACAGTCACATTTACAACTTTCTCCACCGTATGGCTCATCTTGTGACGTTGGAACTGGTAATTTAATATTTTCATATAATTCCGCCGAGTCTTCTGTATAAATTTTGTTTTTGTCATGTGGTCCAACAGGGCAAATTAAGTTTTCAAACATATTTGACGCAAATAAACTGCAAATTATAAAACAGCATTAACTTAATCAATACTTCAGAGCGTATTAATCTAAATAAACATAACTAATTATAGTTTCATTTACCAATTTGGTGGCTTTCCATTTGGTAGAACTTGCAAGAACAAATCCATAACAACTGGATGACCTTTTAAAATCGGACCCATGACGTCTTTTACACTCTCAATAGTACATAAGGGATCTGCGGCTAAACTTGTAAGTGCTTGTGTGATTTTGAGCAAACGGGACGGTTGTTTGGCAAAATAAACTTGAGCTACATTTATAAATTCGCGCATCTTTTGTAACATTGTGTATTCTACCGATTTGTTTACCAAGGCAGCCTGACGCGGCGTTAAGAATAGCAAAAAATCTGAACAAAGTTCCGGATGTGCGCTCAATTTCTCGCACACTTCATTGTACAATTCTGCTGCCAATTCGTCCTTTTCATCACAGTATTTGTCTTTCGATCTTTCACTTGCGACTGATGACATTGCCGCTGATGATATGTCAGACGAAGTTGTGTCGGATGAAGTTTTCTCTTGCAACTCTTTAAATTCATCTTCCGCTTCCAATTGATCTAAAGCGTTTACTTTGTCGCAATACGCCAAATACAAGTTTACCACAGAACGAAAAGTAAAAGGATCACAATTTATAGTTGAACTTTGGAGTTTTTGGAAAAATGATACTGCATATTCTGTAAAAATAAACATTTTTTCATGAAATATATTTATAAATTATTTAACTTAGTTTGTCGTTTTTGTCTAATTTTATTTTATGTCAATATTATGATATTATCGCCAGGATTACTGAACTGTAATAAACTAATCGGTCTTTAATAAATTTTAATAATTTTAATATTTTTAAACTTTAATAAATTAATCTATACACACTTTATATCAAGTTAATTACATAAAAAATAAATTATAAATAAACAATTACGAACTACATTTATTCATAAATGAATACAAAGAAAAATTATATAATAATGGTTTAAAGTATGAATAATTTTTGAAAATAAAATACCACGTTTAACCTTCTGATGAAGACAAATAAAATTGTCGAAACGTTAAAAGACCGATTAATTTATTAAAGTCCAATAATCCTGTCGATACTTTCATAATGTTGATATAAATTATTTATTTCATTCACTTTTATATTCACATAAAGTGTATTACTAACTTGCAGCTCTTTCTTCATGATTGTTTTCATTTTCAGCTTCTACCAAGCGTTTAATATTTTCCAATTCACGAGCCTGCTTCGCTTTTTTCCTACTAATAGTATCCTTTTTAATTGTTGTACTGGCTAACATTAATTCAGCTATTTCATCTTCATTATCCTAAAATGAGAATCAAGTTATTGTATTTTAGTTTCAGTAATGAACATTTCATATTGCATATAATATACTAACTCCTTTCGTTGATGAACATTCATCATCCGTTTTTGATGAATCTTGCTTGGCTTTGCTCTTAACATTGCTACAATTAGAAGAAGGCCCCTTAGGCCCCAAAACTTGTGCCATTAGTTTCATATTTTCCGCGCTGCGAATTTTCGCCAAACGTGGCGTAGTTTTACGAAGCTGAGGTAATTTATAACCCTCGTCAACTTTTTCAGTTTCTTCGTTACTTCTCGCTATGTCACCAGTTGACTGTGCCATCATTTCGGTGTCTTCCAATGGATTACTTGACGATTCCGCCATATTATTTGCCGATTCTTTCGCGTCAATTGGTGACAAGTTGTCCGCTGAATGCGAGGAATCTTGAGACATTGAACCCTCGTCGAAAAACACTTGTTCACACTTAATGAATACCGGTTCGAACGTAAGATGTTGGACTTCGGATTCTTCTAATTGGGAAGATGTTTCAGTTGAGGATTGTTGAGTATTTTCAACTTTGAGATTAACCGATCTCAAAGTGTCATCAGAAATTGTCACTCGTATTGGTTCTTGTTGGGTTGGCACATTTATAAGAATATTCAGTGCTGGTTCGGACGATTGTTCAGTTGTCGAAACATTCGTCTTTTTATCTGTCAACTTACTTTGTTGTAATATTCTTCTTAAAGAATGTCGTTTGAAGTTACACTGCTCAACCTGTTATTTAAAATAAAAAGAAAAACCTGTTGTTATTATTGTATATGTTGATAAAATCATAAACTAAGTAAACTGCTCCAATTTATAATCACAAAAATATTAAATAATAATTATTATTTTTACAACTGTAATTAGTTTAAATAGACGTTAAAAACGCATTTGATATTTTATTTTACATATTTGTACCTTTGTGTTATTTTGTCAAAGAAATCACAGTAATAATATGAATAATTATATATGAATTCAACTGACATATCTATCTGTTTACGAAAACAATTTTGAGGTTAATCGTGCAGCTCTCAAACCTCTCAGACCGCACATTCTGATTCTTAAGTGAAAGTGTATATATATGTCTATCTCGCTTTTGATATGCGTTAAAGTAAGATACATATATCTTGTGATTGTATTGGAAATGTATATATATACATGTATGTACTACATATAGGATAAGATTTTTTTAAATGTTTCAATAATAAAAAAAATTAATTTTACCTCATAATTTTTCCAAACATTTGGTAGTAAATCAACTGGCTGATCTTTCGGTGCTGTTTTGTTTACAGAATATGTACCTTGAAATGTAATATTATGCATAGTAGGCGGAACAGTCCCATTTTCAAAAAATTGCTGTAAACAAATAAAAGAAAATTTCAAATTTAATTTAAATGAAATAATTGTAAAAAATGGACAAATTTTTCAATTTTGATACTAACTTTAATGAAATTCGGTTTCTTATCGCGACACGATCGTTTAACGTAATTTAGCAGCGAACTGAAATCTCTTACGGGAAGTAGATTCTTTTGAATCAATTGACAAGCATCACTCATAATATCTGTTTTACGTTTAAATTTTGTGTTTTTCTGCAGAACAATTGGATAGTACTGTACCAGTCCAAGTAGAATTAAACTAAAAAATATCACTTTTTAATATTTATTTAAGTAATACTAAAAATAATATAAAAATAAATACAAAATATTATTATAAATAGCTTTATATTTTTCATATTATTTCTTTGATATAAAGATAATGTCTTACTTCTCCTCAGACGCAAAATATGGAAATTTATTCCACGATTTACCCTTTATTCTGGGAAACGTGTGTGGTAAAAGTTGCGGATAAAGAAGCGCTTTACTTTCCATAAAAAGTGATTTTAACGCCGGATGAAATCTTGGATTATATGATAATTTGGATTTCATATGTAGATTTTCGGCCGTAATTTCGTCATTTATCATACTAATATACTCATTATTAAATTTGGGATCCAATAATTTCATTTCCCATATTTCAATTGTTTTTCTTGCGTCTTCCAAGTTACGAACATTAAAAGCAGAATTTGGTCCATTTGCAAGATATCTGACAAAAACAAAAAATAATATTATGAATATGTGTATTTATTAAAATATAAATAATTACAAATTAAAATATTAGTCACAAATACCTTAAGCTGTCTAAATTGCCCTTGCAATTTCTAGACATGGAATGATATTCAGGATGTTTATAAGTCATTAAATAATTTTGTGTTAAAAGTTGTACATGTTGTTCCAATTGTATTTGCAATAAAACACGTTGCTCAAAACTGACTAATTTTGGTAATTCTGGTTCAGCCAAAACCGGTATTAAATCAATCATCGTGTTGTTCTACAAGAATAAAAATATCAGTTTTGTTATTTCAAAGAAAATGAACAAAGAAATATTTAAAATGTCATAAAAGAGTAAAACAAAATAAAAAAGGCAAATAAACTTTGGAAATGTTAAAGTTCATGATCAAATATTTAATTATTAAAAAGAACTTTTTACTACAACTTTTTAATTATTTAGCTGTCTAAATAATATTAAAATATATTTTTGTATAATAAATAAAAGCTAAAGAAAGAAAAGTAGAAAAGAGGAAAAATGTGCTGTACATACGGATAAATTATTTTCGTTGTTCATGTTGACATTTTCTGTATTTTTCTTTTTCTTTCTCGCCTCTTGTTCCTTTTTTAAATTATTGTCTCCAAAGTCATACAATGATCTTATTAAATCATTTAATTCTTTTCTAGGGATTTCGACGCCTCTATCTTCTCGTAATTCCTCTTTATCAACTAAAATAAAATCAGAGAAAAAATATGAAAAACAATTATACATGTAATTTATATTCCATTATAAAAGTATAATTGAATTTTCTAATTTACCCATATCAGTTTCGATATCTTCCATAAAGTTGTATTCCGGATCAGCTTCGGGATCATCTTCAGCCACTGGATCCTGATTCAATGGTTTCATATATTCAGTCAAAAATTGTTTATACTCCGGATCAATGGTCTCGGGATCCCAGTCATACATGTCAGTAGTTATATCAGGTGGTATAAATGCTTGTTCAATTTGCTCTAATGGTGTTTCACTTAAACTTAATTTTGATCTTGTCCTCTGTCCAATACTTTCTTCTTCATCTACTGGAGGTGGTGTTCTGTAATTATTGTAAGAATAAAATATCCACACTCAAATATTCAACATATTCGATTTGTTGGTTACAATTCTTTTAACTTTGAAACAAATGAAAATTATAAAATGATCAAATTAACTAGTAATATTTGCCTACTTTTCACATTTTTTAATATTTTAAATAAAGATGCAAGATTTGTTAAAGATATTTTCAAAATTTTCAACATATTTTTATTTAGAAATATTAATAATAGATAAAAAATTTTGATAGAAAATAAAAAATAGATAAAAAATATTACCCAGGAATTTTAAAAATTCCCTCTTCGTCATACTTCACAACATTTACTTTGTCACTGTCTACTGTAACAGAAGTTTCTTCTGTTGGCGTAGCTGGTGTCGCAGGTAACGAATCAACATCACTTCCAACGGAATTTTCAGTTTCCCTTTCATCGTCACTCTGCTGTTCTTCGTCCGCAGGATTATATTCTTCATCCGAGGAATCTTCAGATAGTTCGGTTTCTATTAAAGCTTGAACCTTAGATGCGGTTTTTTTTATAGGTGTTATATGTGGCCATGGTAAATTCGTCTGTGATATTGCTAGTTCCCTAAAATTTCGCTTCATGTTAATACTTTTGTAATATTGTGTTTTAATATATATCATTGTTTCTACCACATTATACTTACTTGGCTTTAGAGCGGGTTAATTTAGGTTCAAAAACAACATCTTCACTTGAATTTTTGAGTTGTCTTTGAACCATTGCTTTAACTTGTTCGTCCGAAATAACATGCTTTAAAATATTTTTTACATTAATTGGTGTTAAATTGGTCTTTGCTGCTTTAGCATCCAGTTGTCGTTCTATTTCTTCTTCCATTTCATTTAAAACACTTGTTTCTTCTGAAGTAAGACGTTTTCGTTTGTTGGGTGGATTACAGTCGTGAACTTCAGAAACGTCAATTTGTAAATTTGCAGTCTCGGAATCAGCCGAATCGCAACTGTCCGAATTGTCAAAGTCAAGATTAAATGAAAAAGATACATGTTTCTTCTCTGTTGGCATATCTATATAATCCATATCATTGGAATCTAGACTTTTTATGTCTAAATTCCTTGTATCACTCGTTTCATTCATTTTTGTATCTGAAAAATTTGATTTTTGAATTAAAACAAATAATAAAATGTAAAAACAATACAATAAAAATATTTTTTTTTAATAAGTAAATATTGATTCTTTCACATTATGTTTATTTTTTAAACACAATTATCTTTATAACAAATTCAGCTATGTTGGCACATTATCAATTTTCATTAATAACAAATAATTACAATTTTATCATACAATCTTTGATATAAGAATGTACAATTTATCTTATGTTTACTTATTTTACTATAAACTTATATTTATAATAATAATAATTCATTACCTTGATAATTATTTTCTTTTTGTTAAAAGGTTTTATTTTCTTTATTAATAAATAAATCATAAAAATTACACAAATAGATTTGTTTACATCACTATAAAATAATAAATATGTAACATTTTATTTATCATGATTGTGTATATAAAATATTCACAACGTTATGCTTTATTAAAAAAATCTAAAAATCACGGTGTTTCACAATTGACATAACAATCATTAACAAATGATTTCGTTAAATATCGAGATTGGCTACAGTGAATAACAATCCCATCGTATAGTTGTATAGGTTAGAGATTAATTGGCGCTTTATTTTGAAGATTTTAGGAACACATGATGGTGCGATTTTGGAACACTCAATGTACAGAGTTTTCCTAACTCAAGTATCTATTTCTTATTATTATATATGTAATAAATAAGGACACATTGCTTTGTATAAAATGTGAAGTGTCAAATTGTTATGATTATTACATTAATTGACAAATCGTTTTAACAGTGATTTCAACATAAGTCGATAAATAATTGTATATATTTTTTAATCGTTTTTTTAAATCAAAATTTCATTTTTGCGCATAAGATAGGTTGAATTGCTGTTTTTCGTACTCGTTTTAGGCTTGTCAATTGAACTTTTTTGAACATTCGTGAGTTCCAAACAAAATACGTTATATTTAGTACAATTTTCTAGTACAGAACATAAAAGTCACTTTAATTTCTTGATTGATATCTAAATTATACAAAATCTGTAAATGATAATTAAAAAATAATGTTTACAGATTTTATTATCTTGTTAATTATAAACATAGTTTGAACTGTTAAAAATAGTTCAGTTCAAAGTTCAAATAGTTCAATTACCATTTTTTCACATTTATTTATATGTTTTATCTCAGAAATAATTTTAATTATATGATTTGTTAATTGTCTTGTATTAATCAACTATTTCAATTGACAAGCCTAACTCGTTTGTAGAGAGAGAAACATTTTTTTTCTCTCAATTTCTTTCCCATTTTCTCTGTCCTCTAAGGAGAAAAAAATGTTTCTCTCCCGCAAAACGAGTACGAAAAAAATCAACGTTATTTTAATATGTTATTTATTAAATTCCTTCCGATTCAAGTGAAATATGGCATTTTACATATCGAAATCTATGCATATTTTGATTTCATTGTTAATTTATTGTCTATCGTTTAATTTTATTGGTTGTTTCAGTGATATTATAATTGAAACATCCAGGATATTGAATTCGATTCAACCCCATTAGAAGCTGGATTTAATTATTTATATTATTAGAGTAGAAAATTTAAAAGTATACATTTTCAAAATCAGAAAAAAATTTTCGTTACTCAGCCACGAAAAACGCACTTTTCACTCCTAGGAGGTTTTTGAAAAGTACATTTTTTCGTTCCCTCGTAACGAAAAATATCGTTTGCACCATGGGAGACAAACAGAAATCCCTTCCTCGTGCGATTACAAACCTCGCCTTCGGCTCGGATTGTAAACTTCGCACGAGGTAGCGAATTTCTGTTTTTGTCTCCCTTGATACAAAAAATACTATATTTAATCAGTTTGATATTTGTGCGATTTATCTTAACACAATCATTTACAGTTTAACGTATAATTTAATAGATTTTTATGTTTTAACATCACTTTATTAGTAATGTAACATAAGTAATTTTAAATTATAGTACTGCATTAATATAAAGAAATGATGAATGCGTTCCCTTGGGTTTCGTGAGCAACAAAAATTTGTAATCAATTTTATCAAGTTATATATGGGATCTAATTTTATTATTGATAAATTAACATTGCGATATTTTATCAGATAGTAAAATTTCATCATATACAAAGTAGCATTCATCAATACTTCTGTATAGGAAAATATAACTGATCGGATTCATCAATATTACGTCTTTCGAACATAATGAAATGTGAAATCTATTACCAGGTTAATTGCACTACCCAGCAAACGAAAATTCATTTGAATCAATTTAAATTATTTGACTTAAATTGTTTTTTGTCAAATTCACAATTTGACAGGAGGAATTTTTTAAATTGTATTAAATAAAATTGAGTATCGACCAATAAGAAATTAGATTTTTGTTAAGAATGAATTTTATTTTAATTGTATTTAACTGTAAAAGTTCAGTTTAATTTTACATCAACTTAATGCAATTATTCTACAATTTATTTTCGAAATAAAGTTAATTTCTTTTTGACTGTTATTAGATTCTATTTTTTACATTTCAAAGAAAGATATTCAAATTTTGTATTTTTTTAAATTTATAATTTCAATATCAAACTCCAATCTGTTTTTCGTTTAATAGGTATTTAACTCTATAATTTTTATTTATTTACATAATTCACAATTATAATTTATATTAATAATTTAATATTATATAAAAAAATAAAATAGCATTATAAAATGAATGTAATCACCAATAATTAAACGCAATTATCGGATTTATTCTATTCTATGTCTATGTTATTAAAGAACATTTGAGCGAAAATGTATGCAAAGTGTTTCTTTTACACGTTATAACAGCTAGTCATTTTGTTACTTTTCAAAGTGAATAAAAAGCTAACGCAATAAATATTGACAAGGTGGATTCTTACTTTAGAATAACGAAAAAGTCGAGCTAAATAATATTAACTGGTTATTTTAAGTCCTTTAGTATAATTTTCCATAATACTATATATATACTATATTAAGATGTGCGGAACTTCAATTGAAGTGCTTTATCCTTAAACTGATGAATTTCAAGTACAAATGTGCAATTTAGCGGACGAATTATTTGAAGAATTTGAATAATATGCAAAGAATTGCATGCGACAAAATTAATCTTCTATTCAACACGCATAATTAATTAATTTTGTTGAATAAATTCAAGCTGATTTCAATAATATATTAAAAATTATTTACTTACTCCGAGACTTCCAATGACTCTATTTTCAATTAAACATCATATGTTTTAATGTTTAAATATACATTTTAAGCATAAAAATTGTCTAATAAAAATTGTTGTTAAAATACAGAATTATTTAATTAGTTGAATTGATTTAATATGAAATTGAATATTTAATTATAATGTCTCACTTAGATGATTATTATCAGATACACAGAATACTCAAGCAAATGTAATTAGAAAGTATTTCCAATTTTCGTCACTACGTTTAATCAGAATCACCATAGTGTTATTTAACATCCTAAAATAGGATATCAAATTTAGGTTATTAGCCTTATCATCTAAAATCAATTCATTACTCACTTTATATTTGCATTATATCATATTATAACAACCATATTGCATTTTAGAATATAATTTATAATAACCATGTGCCTATAGACCTAATTATGTAATAAACCGCATGAAAATGAAGTATGTTAGTATGAGAATAACGCACAAGCCATATTATTGTTTTATTTTCCATGTTTTATCCATGCGTGAGCCATGTTTTGCACTTATTTATTATTTTACGCAGAAATAGATTAATTTCAATAAACTTTACCCGAGTATAGTCTTGTACGGGTGCACCATGATATCAAAAGGGGCGTTTAAGGGCAATACCAATAAAAGTAAAATGTTCAGGTCCCTACAGGGCCCTAAAATATGTAACCTTTTCGGCAATAATACAATTTGGAAATAATACAATATACAATAATACAATTAACGGATCCTTAATGGTAAAAATAAACAAATAAAACCTGTAAAGATAAAATAAGCAGAGCCCTAATTAAAAAATAAATGTTTTTTAAAGAGTTAATTAAATTAGACCTTATTAGGGCCCTGATGTATACAACATTTTCGAACATTTATGTGGCATACCTTTAAGGGATCCTTAAAGATAGCAGTGAATAAAGCCCGTAAGAATAGTAAAAACAGGACCCTTGCAGGCCCTTATTAGAAAATACTTAAAAGTTTGTTAAAGGGTGAAATATTTGGGGCCCTTTTAGATAGGATAGGATGTCATAATTAGCCCATTATGGTTATCACAGTAATTTGCGTTAAAAAACCTTTAAAGGCGATAATATATAAAGCTCTTTATTATGATTGAAAAATGAGCCCTGAAGGTCTACATATAACTTGCCATTGAATAACTTAAAAGAATCTTTTATATATAGTAGACTTATAGGTGACTTGGTCCAGCGGTAAAGTATGACACCAGTAATATGAGGAACCGAAGTTAAATTCTTACCATCAGAAAAATCATATATATTAAAATAATTTGAATGTCCATAATAATGATATTTTTACAAACACAGATTAATTATATATTACATATTACAAATATTATATTATACAAATATAATATTTTTTATTTTAAAAAATTTTGACTATATTTATAGTAAAATTTACTTTAAAAACTAACAATTTTTCTTAAATTGATATAGATATGTTTTCAATATGTAACTGGATATATTTTGATTTCTATATGGTATGGTACTTTTTCCTATACCCTAGTGAAAAAAGCAGTCTGGATATAGTATGGATGTAGTCTGCATACACCTTTCCAGACTATATCCAGACTTTATATTTTATTTTAAGAATATAAAATATCAATACAAGTTCTACTTAGGTATTTAAAAAATTGCAATAGAGTTTTTTGGATATATTTCTATTTAGTTCATGCAATGAAATAAATTTAGAAATACACGTAAAATAAAAGTATACTAAATTTTGTAATATTTATTCGAAAGGCATGACATTTGTAAAGTATACTAAAATTTCATATTAATATTGGTTAATGTTGTAATATAAATTCAAAAAATTAAAATAAATATTGAAAAAAGTACAATTAAAATTAATCAATATTTATATGAAATTTTAGTATACTTTACAAATAATCATGCCTTTCGAATAAATATTACAAAATTTAGTATACTTTTATTTTACATGTATATTATGTAAAATCGCAAAAGAGACCTATATACTTTTGTCTGTATTGGCTATTATAATTTTAAATATAAAAATGATTATGTAATTTCCAAAATTTAAAATAAAAAACTTAAATTCTAAATGTTACATAGTAATTTTTATATTCAAAGTTATAATAACCAATAAAGACAAAAGTATAGGTCTCATTTGCGATTTCAAGAAGTAAATTTCAGAATTTACTTCCCTCCATGTTTAATTGGACTAAAACGTGGTTCTGTTATGGCTACCATATACTTGAAAATGTTGTGGTTAGACTTACAAATCAAATTATAGTTACAACGTACAATATGGAATATTGATATAGTTCTATTAATGAAGTAAATCAATATAACTAATACAAATTTATATCCGTATATCAGAATCTGATGAGATCCGGGTTGACATTTCCTTATATCGAAATTTGTCTTAATATAAAAAGTTGCAATAAAAGTTTACAGTTTTCCATGCAAATTTCCCTGACTGTTTAATAATGTATAGTAAAATGTATTATTCATTGAACAGTTACAAAAGTTTTCAGTAAAATATATTGACTATTCATTCAACATAAATGAAATGAAATAAAATGAAATTTTAAAGACATTTACAATGTTTGTTTAAAGTACGACATCATTAATGATGTCGTACATATTGTACTATTTGGAATTCATCAAAAGTTTCATTCAAGAAAATTTCTTTTTTTCAGAACTTACATTTAATTTCACAATAATCTTCTCTTAAATTTATAGTCTGATACAGAATTATAGTACAATTTTATGTGAAACATAAAAAATAATTCTGCTTTATTTAAATTCGTGAAAATAAAATAATATTATAAGATAATATATTTCTAAATTCTACTTTTGCAGTCTTTTAAAAACATATTTATTACACAAAATTCTTAACAATTTATTTTTCAATTTAACAAAAAAAAATGAAGCTACTGTATATTTCATCATCCGTCAATTATCAATGAAAATCCACATTAATACATTTCTTTGAAAAAGTATATTTGTTGGTTCATTTTGTGAAATCTTCTTACGATTTTGTTATATATATATTTTTTTTTCATTGCGTATATTCGGCAGCTCACAATGCTCGGGTCTTACACACCCTCCAACCGTCCACCTACACAACACACAAACACACGCAAAGACCTACGATCTCACGTGTGCGCCTGTGTGTTGGTTTATGTATTACTTGGCCTGCGAGGGTAGTTGAGCCCGGTCGTTGTTGGGTTTTGCGGCGCCACTTGTTCAGCATTCTCTGCAAGCACACCTCTGACAGTCGTTGCAAAAGCTCAGTCAGTGGCAGTGCGAGGTACAAGAAATTTCGTTGCGCTTTGATTCCCAATGTGCGCGCATCCATGTCGACGTAATCCGTTATAACCATCTGTGAAAACAAATTCATCCCTTATTGTCCCAAAAAATTGAAAACCCAAATAACAAGTCGAACATCAAAAAGAAGAGGGTGAAAAGAAGAAAATGATTGTCTGCGCGAGTCTCGTCGCCCTAATCACATACTTGTTCTACGTGAGATAGTGCTTGCCGACCCTTGGCCAACCAATATCCAATACTCGGCACTGCGTCGAATTTCGGCGCAAGTCGCAGCAGGGCCTACAGGTATTTCACCGCAAAAGAATAACAAAAATAATACAAAAAAATGAGGGACAATTTAATCTCAGGAAAATGATTTATTTACATTCAAAAAAAGCATAGATGAAATGTACCTTGACATTCCACTGATTATAAGAATACATGTATTTAATAGAGGAAAATTTTTTTCGGTGTAAATAGTCTTGCAATTAGAGTTCTTTGTGTAATACAGTTTGCAAACTTTCGTAAACATGATTAAATATGTAACTATATGTACAGCTGGCGTACTTTGCGTAGATCATACTAATGCTACGATACACCCCCCCCCCACTTAAATACAGGTGGTTTAA